>JAECUM010062025.1:0-16688 GCA_016617855.1 Megalonaias nervosa | reverse complement strand
GGTCAACGTTAACAAACACGTCTTCATACATATTAACATTGCCAGATATCGAGACACCCAATGAATTGTATAAATGAAATTGGCATCAAGAGACACGAACCATTAAGCGTTTTTCATAAATGCATGAGTGTTAAAAACAAGTTCTCAAAAGTGCATGTTAACTTTAATTAAGTAGTAGGAATGATATGTAAATGGTTCCATTCTACTGATAAATGCATTATTTCCAGACATTTGTGTCCGGAGACACGATCAATCTATTGAATTTCAAAACTGCATGTCTATTTGTCATTAAGTATTTGTGAAGAGTTATTATGGGTTCCTTTCTATTGACAAATGCATAGTTGCCATAAATTTTTGTGAAGAGACATGAACCATCGAATGCGCTGCATAAATGCATTAGAGTCAAGAAAACATTCTCACAAGTGAATGTTTCACTGCCATTAAGTAGTTTTGAAGAGATAAGAAGAGATCCGCTTTACTGATAAATGTATGATTGCCAGAAATTGGGTGCCTTTCTTCTGACAAATGCATGTGGCCGAAATTGGATTCTAGAGTCACAAAACATGTAAATTCATTCATAAAAGCATCAAAATCAAAGGTTCCTTTTAAAAGACATGATTAACAGATTACCTGCATGATGAACGGTCATTAAGTAGTTGTGAAAAGATATAATGGGTTCCACTGACAAATGCAATTTTCCTGGAAATTGTTGTCATAAGACTCGAAGCCATCTAACGAGTTACATAAATGCATAAGTGACAAAAAAGATTTCTAACGTGCATTTTTAACTCAGATTAGGTAGTTGTGAACAGAAATATAATATTCCCTTCTACTGAGACATGAGTGCTTGCCAGAAACTTTTGACAAGAACCGCGGTCTATCCAATGACCTTCATAAATTCACACGTTTCAAGAATACGTTCTGAAAAGTGCATGTTTATCGGTCACTAAGAACCTGAAAAAATGGGTTCTTTTACAGACTAATGCATGATTGCCAGATATTGGCGGTAAACAGGCTCGAACAATCAAATGAGTCTCAAATGCATATGTGTCAACACAACGTTTTAAATGGAGCATGTGTATCTCTCGTTAAGTAGTATTGAGTTATAATGGGATTCTTTCTACTGACAAATGTATAATTGCCAGAAATTGACGTGGAGAGAATCATGCCATCTAATGAGTTTCATAAACAAATACGTTTCACAAAACATTCTCAAAAGTGGATGTTTATTTGTTCTTAAGTAGCTAGGAAGAGTTATAAAGGGTTCCTTTCCTTTGACAAATTCATATTGCCAGAACTTGACTTCTAGACTCACTAACCATTCAAATTCTTTCATAAAGCATTAGTGTATCAAAGATGTTCTCAAAAGTGCATGTGTAACTGTTATTAAGTCGTTGTGAAGAGAAATAAAGGATCTTTGAACAGACATAATTTACCGATTAATTGCATTATTAACTCTCATCAGGTAGTTGTGAAGAGATATAATGGGATCCTTTCTCCGGAGCAATGCAATATTGTAAGAAATTGGCGTCAAGCGGCTCCAAACATCCAGTGAGGTTTCTAAATACATAAGTGTCAACAAAACGTTCTCAAAAGTGGATTTTTAACTGACATTAAGAATATGTAAAGATAAATCAAATATTCCTTTATAAATACCAATTAGTGATGCCAGAAAGTGGCCTCAAGAGAAACGATCCATCCAAAGAATTTAATAAATGTATAAGTGTGAATAAAACGTTTTGAAAACGTGCATGACTAAATTTCTTTAACTAGTTATGAAGAGATATAAAGGGTTACTCTATATCCACAAATGCATGATTCACAGAAATTGACGACAAAAGACGAGATCTATGCAAAATGTTTCACAAATTCATCAGTGTAGCGACGAAATTCACAAAAGTACATTTTTAACTATCATCAAGTAATTGTGAAGAGAGTTTAAAATGTTCCTTTCTACTGCCAAACGCATGATTGCTAGAAACTGGAGTCAAGATACTCGAGCTATAAAATAGATTTCATAAATTCGTAAGTGACAACAAACGTTCTCATAAAGTCATGTTTAACTATCATTATTTACTAGTGAAGAGATATAAATGTTCCTATTGTCACGGAATTGTATAAATTCCAATTATTTATTAAATACATGTACTCGCTGATAATGCCCGCGGATGGAAAACGTCGATAGTTTTGTAGATGATATCTTTATTTATACATATATCTGGGATGAACATGTTAAGGTCTTAAGGGATTTGTTCGATAGACTTCACACTGCTAATCTTACAGCTAGGCCCACCAAATGTAGTATAGGATATTTTAACCTTGAATGTTTGGAACATCTTGTAAGTGGACTATGCCAGTTGAAACCTCACCCAGACAAAATAGGAGCAATTCGAGATGCACCTAGACCAGAAACCAAGAAACAAGTAAGATCTTTCATAGGTTTGATTGGGTTTTACAGTAAATTTGTTCCCAATTTCGCGGCTATAGCCAGCCCATTAATAGACTTGACTAGGAAAGGGCAACCGAATAAAGTTCCCTGGGGTGTGTGCCAGGAAAAAAGCGTTTAACGCTTTAAAACAGAAACCGATAAGTGCACCAATCTTAAAGTTGCCTGAATTAAACAAAACGTTTCTGCTGAGGACTGATTCGTCCGATACGGGACATGGGGCTGTTTTGCTACAGGAGCAAGAGGGAATGAAATTGCCCATTTCTTATGTAAGTAGGAAATTGCTGTCTAGGGAAAAAAACTACTCCGTGATTGAGAAGGAGTGCTTAACCTTAGTATGGGGGATAGGAAAATTCCATACATACCTTTTCGGCAGGGAGTTTATCTTACAAACGGACCATCAGCCGATCCTATATTTGAACAAAGCAAAGGTCGCCAACGCAAGATTGATGCGTTGGGCGTTATCTTTGCAACCTTATAGTTTCCTAATCGAGGCGATTCGAGGGTCGGAAAATGTGGGTGCTGATTTTGTAAGTAGGGTGTAATTAGCAGATCATTTTCGTTCAGTATTCAAAATTGAATGTTTTAATTTTTTTTATGTTCCCATTCCGTGATTTTTCTAAAAGTGTTTCCACATTTTTAAAGTGGAGAGGTATTGTCACGGAATGTATAAATCCCATTATTTATTAAATATATGTACTCAGGTTTCGGTTCTTGTGTACAACGATACCCGAGGGTGAGTTATGCATATTGTACAATATTTCGAAACAGTGAGTTCGGTTCATCCTATGCCGCACGTGCGAAGTGCTTTCGATAGGAAAAACCGATTTCATCCAGCGCACAGACGATGATATCGTCTGTGTATAAATGCCTCACCGTAAGTCGATACCTTCACATTACGGAAAGTTTTGTCTATTTAATGACGTGCACATCTTTAGCTGCAGAGGTATGTAAGTTATTTGTTAATTTCTCATGTATATTATTTCTTATGTACATTTTTTTTGTAATTTATAGCTATTGTACTATCATGTTTATTTTTTTCTGTGCTTTCAATGTAGCTTTGGCTTGCGTAGTATAATGCAGTTATTTTCTATCCTTGTTTCTGACTTAGCAAGATATTTAAATTAGCAATATAATATAAAGTTGCATTTCATTAAGAAACGTTTAGTACCATAGGAATCTTATCGGACAAGAGTTCCTTTCTGAACCTGTTTATTATTTTGTAATGTTGTACCGATAATGTAATTTGTATAACTGACCGTATATAACGTCATTACGTGTTATCTTATATCCCCATGTCATGCATAGTACATGGTGTTAGATGTATTTTCAGCTGATCGGAGTGTTCCAGCTGATCAGAGTGATCCATGCTGATCGTAGTCGACTTGGTACCAGTTACAGAACTAACCATAAGAAGCCGACCATAACAGATGCAAAGCTGAACCATAGGAGCCGTAGACCTGAGTGAAGTGTTGCTGGTCGTGTTGCAGGTGATATGGCGTTGATGACCGAATTGGCGGGCGCTGATTGCTTGATTGACCAAAGAATTGAATGGTGATCGGAGACTACCTATAACAATGCTTGCTTGATTGACCAGTGGGACGGGTAACCAAGTGTGATATTGACGGGAGTGTTTTGTATATTTCAGGCATGTAATGTTTTAGCCTTTGGCTAATTTTGGGGTTTTGTTATACCCAGGGTTTTGGAAGTGTAAAAATATTATCAGTCCAATCAATAAATCATTTTACTATTTGTGTAAAATACGTCAGTTTTCACTATTTGAGCGAATACATTATTTTTACTATTTGAGTAAAACACGCTTTCTTTTCATCGTGTGCAATTATTGTGAATCGTTCACCTTTTGTCCTTGTACTGTGTAAGGTCATTTATTTGTATTTATATTTGTGTATTCTTTTAGTTTCGTGCGGATTATGTTAACTTGTCCAATATTGGGATCTTATACACGCACTTATATTCTTTTCTCATTCAAGTCATACAGCAGTAAGTAAACATTGTATTTGTGTCACCGTCAAAAGTGTTCTGTTGTAAATCCGAAATCCATTTCGGTTATCTTGTTATACCTCTGTACTGTCAAATCATGATTTTCAGAAACTCGCGTCAAGATAAACAAAAATTACAAAGTGTTTCATACATGCAAAAGTATGAACAAGAACGTCTCAAGAGTGCATTTTTAAATGATCATTAGTTGTGAAGAAAAATAAATGGGTCCTCTACACGGACAAATGCATGATTGCCAGAAATTGGTGTCAATAGACACGAACCGTACAGTGTGCTCCGTGAATGCAAAGTCGCCTACAAGAAGCTCTCAAAGTACATTTTTAGCTTGTCATTGGTCTCAAGAGACACGAAATATCGAGTGATTTTCATAAATGAATAAGTGTCAATAAAACGTGATCAAATGAACAATCATTAAGAAGTTGCGAAGAGACATGTGTAACTTTCTACTGCCAAATGTATGATTTCTAGAAATTAGCTTCAAGAAACTCGGACCATCCAGTCAGTTATATATATCCATAAGTGTCGAGGAACCGTGACCAAATCTGTGTGTCTAACTTATTTAGTGGTCGTGAAGATCTGTAATAGGAACCTTGATTCTGACGATTTCACGATTGCCACAAATTAGCGTCCTGAGACACGAATGATACAATGTGTTTATAAATGCATAACAGGAAAAAAAAAATCTCAAAGGTGCATTTTTAACTTTCAATAACTAGTTGTGAAGAGAAATACAATGTTCATTTCTACTGAAAAATGCATGATTGCCAGAAGTTGCCGTCAAGTTACACGAATCATCGAACGAGAGATTTCAAACATTCATGTTTCAACAAGTATATATTAATCTGTCATTAAGTAGCAGGTTAGAGATATATAAGGTGTTTCTTTCTACTGAGAAATTCATGATTAAAAGAAATTGGCGTCAGCAGACACCAACCTAAAATCATAAATTCAAAAGCGTCAACAAGGAGTTATCAGATGAACATAATGTTGTGTAGAAAAATAAAATCTTGTATACTGAGATGCATGATTGCCACAAACTGGCGTCAAAAGACACGAAACATACACAATGTTCTCAAAGGTGCATTTTTAAATGTCATTCCGTAGTTGTAAACACAAATAAAATGTTACTTTATGCTCACAAATGCATAACTGCCATACATTTTTGTGAAGATCTTTTGAATGAGTTTCATAAATTCATAAGTATCAACAAAACGCTTTGAAAAGTGTATGATTATCTGGCATTAAGTGGTTGTGAAGAGAAAAATAGGATTCCTATCTCCGGACAAGTGCATGATTCCCAGATATTTTCATCAAGAAACACGAATGATACAACATGTTTTATAAATACATAACGGTCACTCGAACGTTCTCAAAAGTGTATTTCATTAAGTAGCTCTAAAGTTAAAATGATGGGTTCCTTTCTAATAACAAATCGATGACAGAAAGAAATTCACGTCAAGAGACAAGAAGCAGATAAAGTGTTACGGATATTCAAAAGACTCAACTGTGCATTTTGACTGTCACTAACTAGGTGGGAAGAAAAATGAAATGTTATTTTGTACCAACAAATGAATCTTTACCAGAGATTGGCGTAAACATATACTGTCCAGCCAAGTATTTTCATAAATTCATAAGTTTCAACAAAACGTTCTGAAACTTTCATGTTTATTTAGCATTAACTTGCAGGGAGGAGAAATTCGTTTCTACTGACATTTGCTTGATTGCCAGAAATTGGCGCCAAGAGACAACAACCGTACAAACTGATGAAAAGAGACACGATCCATACAAACTGTTTCGTTTGTAAAAGAGTCAACAAGAAATACTCAACACTACTTTTTTAACTGTCTTTATGTAACTATCAAGGGAAATACATGGTTTCTTTTTACTGACAAACGCATATTTGACAGAAATTGCACTACAGAGACTCGAACCATACTCTAGGTTTCATAAATGCATAAGTGTAAAGAAAACGGTCTCAAAAGTGCAGTTGTGAACAGATATAAGATATATGAAGAGATATAATGGGTTCCCCACTCCGGACAAATGCATGTTTCAAAGAAATTCCCGTGGAAAGACACGAAGCATCGAATGAGTTCGAGAAATACAAGTCTGTTAACAAAACGGTATCAAATGTGCATCGCTAACTGTTGTCAGGTAGGTTTCCTATCCGCTGACAAATACGTGATTCACAGAAATTAGCGTCAGGACGAACAAACCACACCAGTGTTTCATAAATCCAGAAGCGTCAACAAGAAGATCTCAAAAGTACATTTTTAATTGTCATAAATTAACTGTGAATGGTAATAAATTGTTCCTTTCCAACGTCCACACGATTGCCAGTAATTGGCTTTAATAGACTCAAACCATCAGGTGAGTTCCATCAATGCCTCAGTGTAAAAAAAAACGTTCTCAAAAGTGCATTTTTGTCTCATTATATAGTTGTTAAGAGAGATAAAATGTTCCTCTCTACTGACCAATGCAAGTTTCAAACAAATTGGCGTCAAGAGACACGAGATGTCGATGAAGTTCATAAGTGCATAGGTGTCAACAAAACGTCATCAAATCTGCACGTGTAATAACTGTCATTAAGTAGTTTTGAAGATATGTGTTCCCATTTCTGCTGTCAAAATCATGATTGCCACATATTTGCATCAATAGACAGTAATGAAACAAGATGCTTTATTAATTCATCAGCGGCAACAAAACGTTCTCAAAAGTGCCTTTTAGCTGCCAATAAATACTTGTGAAGAGATATCAAATCTTCCTTTCTACTGACAAATACATCATTGCCAGAAAATTAAGTCAAGAGACAAGAACCATACAAAGTGTATAATAAATGCAAAACCGTCATGAAGAATATCTCAAAACTGGATTTTAAGCCGTAATTAAGAAGGTAAGAAGAGAAATAAAGTGGTACTATATAGGGAGAAATAATTAATTGCCAGAAATTGGCGGGAAGAGACACGGTCCCTCCGATGGGTTCATAAGATTCAACAAACTGGTCTGGAAAATAATGTTTATCTGATATTATGTAGCAGTGAAGACAAAGAAAAGGTTCATGTCTACTGACAAATGCATGATTGCTAGAAACTGGCATCAAGAGAAACCAATTATCTAAACGGTTTCATAAATGTAAAAGCGTCAACAAGACGTTCTCAAAACTATATTTTTAACTCTCATTACGTATCTGTGATGTGAGATAAATGATTTATTTCAATTGACAAATGGACTATTCCCAGAGTTTGGCTCCAAGATACTCGAGCCATCCAATCAGTTTAATCAATGTATGAGTGTCAACAAAACGTTTTATGAAATGCATGTTTAACTGTCAATAATTAATTGTGATATAAAGGGTACACTCTCCTGGTAAAAGAAGATCTGAAGGATATTAGCGTCCAGAGAAAAGAAGCATCAAATTAGTCCCATAAAGCATAAATGTCAATAAAATGTTATTAAATATGCACCTGTAAATGTCATTAACTACTTGTGCAGATATAGATTGCTTTCCGTTCTACTGACAAGTGCACGATTGACAGAAATTCAAATCAAGAAACCTGGAGAGACCAAAGAGTTTCATAAATTCATGTTATTTGTACATGTTTGATTGTCATTAAATACCTGTGAAGGGAAATAAATGGTTCCTTTCTACTGACAAATATACGATTTCCAGAAATTGTTTTCAAGATACTCGAACCTTCCGCTCAGTTCCATAAATGCATAAGTGGGAACAAAACCTTCCATACAGAGGACGTTTAATTGTCATTAATCATTTCTGAGGAGATATACAATGTTCCTCTATACTGAGAAATGCATGTTTGCCAGAAATTGGCGCAAATAGCTGCAAAGCATCGAGCGAGTTCCATAAATGCAAACGATTAACAAAACGTTATCAAGTGTGCATATCTAACTGTAAATAAATAAGATGTTACGTGTCTAGTCTCGTTCAAATGTAACAAAAAAAGAAAGAGTGAGGCCAACAAGCTTTGTAAATTTAATAAAACAATTTATTTCCGTAGAAAACAAGGTAAAAATATGAAAAGGGACTTACGGTCTGTGAATTTAATCGAAAGTTAATCCTACAATGAATAAAATAAGTCCTATCACTAAAAGTTCTAAAGGAATCAAAGTTCGAATCCCGATGATGTTACAAGATTAAAGGCGATGACATCTTCTATTTCCTGTTTTGTGCTGTCCTTGTTGAATCACTAAAGTTAATATTCCGGCTTTAGAATTCCGAGTAATTTCCAATAAATGTCTTTGTCCAAGAATTTTGATGTGCACTAGTATGTTTTCTAGAAAAATTAATTACTAATTCCGAAAACTAGAAAAACTTAACTCAAACTGGTCACAACACAAAATACCTTTGAGCTCCGTAGGTATAAATTAACGACGGAATTGAATCGCTATAAAACGCTAGTTTAAAACGCAATTTTAGATCACGTGATGGGGTCACGTGGTCACTTAATTCGAATGGCGCAGTAAGACCATAGGCCGATTGACACGTACGCCTTGGACGATTTTAATTCTACCTAACGAATCTTACTGTAAGATTTAATAACAAAAAAAAAAAAAAATCTCTACAAGAGAGCTGACATGCAAACCAAATATGACCTTGATTACGACCAATGATTTCACTCTGGGATAGGAATAAAAAAAGTTGTTTACCAATTCTGAATCAAGGACGGGATTTAGGTCAGCTTAAAATAAAATGTAGCAACACTGGTTATTTACTGAACTGAACTAAATATTCCGGAAAAAATGTAAAATCCAGTGCAAAAAAGTTGTCATTACAATTGCATGTAATGAAATAAAATAAAATAAAAAAAAAGAATTTTAAACTAACACACAATCAATTATATTACATATACGTAACAAAGTGGTTGTGAAGAGATATAATGGGTTCCTTTCTACTGGCACATGCTTGCTTGCCATAAAGTGAGGTCAAGAAACTCGAACCGTCCAATGAGTTTCATAAATTCATAAGTGTCAACAAAGTGTTCTCAGAAGTATATGTTTATATGATATTAAAGTAGTTGTGAAGAGATTGAAATGGCTTCTATCTTGAAATGCTTGATTGCCACAAAAATGGGCGTCAAAAGACCCTAAAGATATAAAAATGCTTTATAGACGCATAAACTTCAAGAAAACGTTCTCAAAATTGCAATTTAGCTGTCAATATATAGTTGTGAAGAGAAATAAAATATTTCTTTCTCCTGACAAATGCTGAAATTATTGTCAAGAGTCATGAACCATAGAAAGTGTGTCATAAATGCAAATTCGTCAACATGAAGTTCTCAAACGTGTATTTTTAACTGTCATAAGGTAGACGTGCAGAGAACATGAATAGTACTTTTTACCATCAAATGCATGATTGAACGAAATTGGCATCAACAGACACCGACCATCCAATAGGCTTATAAATTCATAAGTTTGAACAACAATATCTAGAACGTAGTGCATGTTTATCTCTCATTACGTTGAAGTGAAGAAAAATAAATGGTTCCTTTCTACTGACATATGTACGCTTGCCAGAAATTGGCGTCAAAAAGACAAGAAACATACAGAGTGTTTCATAAATGATAAAGCGTCAACAGGATGTTCCCAAAAGTATATTCGTAACTGACAATCAATAGCTGCTAAATAAAAGAAATTATTCGTTTATCCTGACAAATGTACGATTGAAAGAAATTGGATTAAAGAGGCTACAACCATCCATTGGGTCTCATAAATTAATAAATGTTAACGGAACCTTCCAAAAGTGCATATTTAACTGTCATTAATTAGTTGTGAAGAGATATAAATGGTTCTTCTCTACTGATTAATGCATGATTGCCAGAAATTGGCGTTACGAGACACGAACCATACAAATTGTTTCATAAATGCAAACGCGTCATTAAGAATATCTCAAAAGTGGATTTTAAACCTTAATTAAGAAGACCTGCTGAAAAATAAAGTGTTACTATATAGGCACAAATAATTAACTGCCAGTCAACAAGAAAATTTCACAAGTACATTATCAACTATCATTAAGTAGCTGTGAAGTTAAATACATGATAATTTACACGGAGAAATAAATGATTGTTTGAAATTTATGTCAAGACATAAAGGCCATCCGTTGGATTTCATAAATTCATAAGTTTCAAGAAAAGGTTCTGAAAGGTGCATGCTAATCTGTCATTAAGTAGCTTTGAAGAGAAATAAAGGGTTATTTTCTACTGACAAGCGTAGGATTGCCACATATTGTCGTTAAGAGACGCCGACCATACAAAGTATTCATAAATGAAAAGTTAATATTGCATGTTTAACTTTGGTTAATTAGAAATGTATATTGTTACTATTTACTAAGAAATGAATGTTTGAAAGAAATTTTCGTCAAGAGACACAAAGCACCGAATTAGTTCCATGAATACATAAATGTCAACAAAACTTTATCAAATGGGCATGTGTAACTGTCATTGAATGGTTGTGAAGACATATAATAGGTTCCTTTCCATAGACAACTGTAAGATTGCCAGAAATTAAGGTCACGTGCCTTGGACCGTACAATCAGTTTCATAAATTCATAAGACTTATTAACACCTCAAAAGTGGATGTTTATATGATATAAACTAATTGCGAAGAGAAAAAAAAACGGGTTACAATCTTCGTATAAATGCTTGATTTCCACGGATTTTCGTCAAGAGACACGAATCATACACAGTATTTCATAAATGGAAAAGCGCCAAGAAGATCTCAGAAGTGCATTTATAAATGTCATGAAGACGTTTTCAAGACAAATAAATGTTCCTTTGTACGGACAGATGCATGATTACAGAAATTGAAATCAAGATACACAGTCAATCAGAAGTTCATAAGTTTCAACAAAACATTTTAAAAAGTGCATGTTTATCTGTCATTACGTAGCAACGAAGAGAAATAAAAGGTTCATTTCTACTGACAAATGCATGATTGTCAGATATTAGCGTCACGAGACACGAACGATACAAATTGTCTCATAAATGCAAAAGCGTGAACAAGAAGTTCTCAATACTACATTTTAACTGTTATTAAATAACGCAAGAGAAATAACTTTGTTCTTTCTTCTGAAAAATGTATGATTGACAGGATTTGGTTTCTAGATACTCGAACGATCCAAAGAGTTTCATACATGCGTCAGTGTGAATAATACGTTTGAAAAAGTGCATCTTAAACTGTTGTTATATAGTTGTCAAGTGATTTTAAGGGTTCCTCAACCGGCAACAAAAGCATGATTTCCAGCAATTAGCACCAGTAGACATGAAACATCGAATGAGCTCCATAAATTCATAAGTGTCAACAAAACGTTCTCAAATTTGTATGTGTAAGTATCATTAATTATTTGTGAAGAGATATAATTGGTTCCCTTTTAGTGACAAACGCATGACAGCCTGAAATTAACTTCAAGAGACGCGAACTGTCCAATGAGATTCACAGATGCGTAAGTCTGTACAAAGCGTTCTCACAACTTGATGTTTATCTGACATGCACTATTTGTGAAGAGACAAAAGTGTTCCTTACTAATGCCAAATGCATTTTAGCCACTATTCGGCGTCAAGAGAAACGAATGATACAAACTATTTTATGCATGCATAGGTGTCACCAAAACGTTTTAAAAGGTATATTGTAGCTGTCAGTGATAGTTGTGATGAGAAATACAAGTTTTGTTTCTACTGACAAATGCATGGTTGCCAGATATTGGCGTCTAGACACAGGAAGCATACAACGTGTTACATAAAGGCAAAAGCGTCAGCAAGAAGATCTCAAAAATGCATTTTGTCCGTGAAATAAACAGTTGTGAAGAGAACATACGTTCGTAACTGTCATTTAATAGTTGTGAAGAGATCAAATATTTTCCTTTCTGCAGACAATCGCATGATTCCTGAAAGAGACGGGGACCGTCCATTGAGTTTCATAAATGCATAAGTCTCAAGAAAACGTTCTCAAAAGTGGAGGTTGATCTGATATTAATTAGGTGTGAAGAGAAATAAAGATTTACTGTGAAGCGACAAATGCACGATTGCCACAAATAAGCGTCAAGACACACGATGCACAGAAAGGGTTTTTAAATGAAAAAGCGTATATATTAGGTTACCGAAACTACATTTTTATTGTCAATAAGTAGCTGTGAAGGAAATAAATGGTTTCTTTCTACTAACAAATGTACGATTGCCAGAAATTGCTTTGAACAGGCACAAACCATACGATCAGATTCATAAATACATAAGTCTCAACAAAACTTTCTCAAAAGTGGATGTTTATCTGACAATAAGTAGTTGCTAAGATAAATAAAGGGTTAATAACTACTTACAAATGCATAATTGCCTAAAAGTTGCTTCAAGAGACAAGAATGATACAAGGTGTTTTGTATATGCATAAGCGTCAACAAATCGTTCTCAAAATTGCATTTTATCTGTCAATCATAGCTGTGAAAAGAAACCAAATACTCCTTCTTTCTTGACAAATGCATGATTGCCAGAAATTGACGTTATGTGGCTCAAATGATCGACTTAGTTAGTTAAATGCTTAAGTGTTAACAAAACGTTATCAAACGTGCATTGTAGCTGTCAATAAATAGTTGCGAATAAAGGTAAAATGCTCCTTTTTAATGACCATGAATGATTGTCCATATTGGGGTCACGAGACGCCAACCAAACAAAGTATTTCGTAGATGCAAAAGGGTCAACAAGTAGTTCTCTATAGGAATGTGTAACTGTTGTTTAGTAGTTTTGAAGAGATATAGTGGTTCCTTTCTTCTACCAAATCAACGATTGTGAGAAAGAGACTCCAAACATCAAATGAGTTTCATAAATCCATCAGTGTCAACAGAACGTTCTCATAAATGGACGTGTATCTGACAGTAAACAGATGTGAAGACATGTAAAGGGTTCTTAACAACTGAGGAATACATGAATGGAACAAACTAGAGTCAAGAGACACCAACGATACAGAGTGTTTTATAAACGCATAACCGTCAAACCCTTCTCAAGAGTGCATTTTATCTGTCACAAAATCGTTCTGAATATAAATATAGTGCTCCTGGCTACGGATAAATGAATGATTGCCACAAATTGGAGTCATTAGTTTCAACAAAACGTGTTCAACAGTGCATTTTTATATGTCGTTAAGTAGAAGTGAAGATACATAGATAGTTTATTTCTATTTACATATGTAGGAATGCCAGTAATTAGCGTCAAGTGACACGATTGATACTTTGTGTATATACGCTTCAACAAAACGTTCTGAACAGTGCATGTTTATCTGTAACTAAGTGACAATGAAGAAAAATAAAATGTTCCTCTCTACCGACAAGATGCATGATTGCGAGAAAGTGGCGTGAGGAGAAAAAAATCATGCAATTTTTTTTCATAAATGCGAAAGCGTATACAAGTTCTCAAAACTATATTTTTAACTGTTATGTGTACAATTGCCATAAATTCTCTTCAAGAGACTCCAAACTTCCAATTAGATTCATAAATGGACAAGTGTGAACAAAACTTTTTAAAACGTGAATGCTTAACTGCGATTAATTAGTTCGGAATATATATAAACGGGTTCCTCTCTACTGCCAAATGCATGTTTGAAGGCAATTGGTGTCAAGAGACACCAAGCATCGATTGAGTTCCAAAAATGCATAGCTGTCAATAAAAGCCGACTTCAAATGTGCATGATTGTCTGTCATTATCTAGATTTGAAGAGATATAATGGGTTCCTTTCTACTGACAAATGTGTGATTGCCAGAAATTGACGTCAACAGACTTGTACCGTCCAATAAGTTTCATAAATGTGTAAGTCTCAACAAAACATTCTCTAAAGTGGACATAAATGTTTATGTCTACTGAGAATTGCATGATTGCCACAATGCTTGGTCAAGAAACACGAACAATACAACGTGTTTTAAAAATTCATAAGCGTCAACAAAACTTTCTCAACATTGACTTTTAGCTGTCAATGAGTACTTGTGAAGAGAAATAAAATGTCCCTTTTTTGAAAAATTAATGATTGCCAGAAATTGGCGTCCAGAGACACGAACCAAAGAAAGTTTTTCACAATGAAAAATGGTCAAGAACAAGACATCAAATGTACATTTTTAATTATCATTAAGTAGATGTGAAGAGAAATAAAAAGTTACTGTATACCAACAAATGCATGATTACCAGTAAATGACTACAAGAGACTTGAATCAATCGGTCAGTTTCATAAATCCATAACTGTCGACAAAACGTTTCAAATAGTGCAAGTTTCACTGTCGTTGGTAATTTGGGATGAGATATAAAGGGTTCCTCTAAACTGACAATTGCATGATTCCACAACTGGCGTCAAGAGACACGACACATCGAATGACTTTCATAAATCCATAGGTCTCAACGAAACGTTATCAAATGTCATTAATTAGTTTTGAAGAATAGAATGCGTACCTTTCTACTGACAAAAGCCCGATTACCAGACACTGATGTCACGACTCCCGCCCCGTCCAATGAGTTTAATAAAGTGGATGTTTATCTGACATTAAGCAGTTGTGAAGAGAAATTAATGGTTCCTATCTACCGACAAATGCAGGGTTGCCGCAAACTGGCATTAGAAGAAACGAATGATACAATGTGTTTTATAAATGCTACAGCGTGTATTAAACGTTCTCAAAAGTGCATTTTAGCTGTCAAAAAAAAGCTCCGAGGATAAATAAAATTTTCCTTTCCACTGACACATGTATGATTGCCACAAAGTTTCGATAAGAGATAAAAAAATGCTACGAGTTTCATAGACAAGCGTCAACAAAAAGATATCAAAAGTGCGTTTTATAAATGTCATAAAGCAGATCAGACAGAACTAAAACGTTACTCTATACGGGTAGACACATCATTGCCAGAAATTGGCGTCAAAAGACACGGTCCATCCAATGGAGTCCATAATTCATGTGCTTCAGCAGAACGTGCTGAGAGTAGCATTTTTATCTGTCATTAGGTAGCAGTGAAGATACATAAAGGGTTCCTTTCTACACACAAATGCATGATTGACATAATTTGGTTTGAAGTGACACGCACCGCACAGAATGTTTCATAAATGCAAACGCGTGAAGAATACGTTCTCAAAAGTACTTATTTAACTGTCATTACCTAGCTGTGAATGGAAATAAAAGATTCATTTCTACTGACAAATGTACGAGTCATAGAAATATGGAGTCAATAGAATAGAACCATATAATGCATCATTGTCAAAAAAGATTTTAAAAATGCATGATGAACTGTAATTATTAGTTTTGAAGAGAGATCAGGAGTTCCTCTCTACTGACAAATGAATGAATGCCAGAAATTAGCGTCAAAGGAAATTAAGCACACAAAGAATTTGTCAATAGCGCATTTTTAAATCTCATTATGTAGTTGTGAAAAAATAGAAAAGGCTCATTTCTCCTGACAAATGCATGATTGCCAGAAAGTGGCATCAAGAGAAGCGATTCATCGAATTAGTTTCAGAAATGGACAAGTGTCAACAAAACATTATTGAATGTGCATATGTATCTGTCATTAAATAGTTGTGAAGAGATTTAATAGGTTGCTTTCTACTGGCAAATAAATGATTGAAAAAAGTCTTTTTAAGAGACAGTACTCACACAAAGTGTTTCCAAAATGCTCATGTGTCGTCAAGAAGATCTAAAATCTCACATTTAATAGTCAGTAAGTAGTTGCGAAGAGAAATAAATTGTTCATTTCTGTTAACAAATTGCATGATTCCCAGAAATTTTAGTCAAGAAACAGGAAGCATGGAATGAGTTTCATAATCTCATGCGTTTCAACAAAACATTCCCACATGTGCATGTTTAACAGTGATTAAGTAGCTGTGAAGTGATATCATTTGCACCTTTCCACTGCCAAATGAGTGACTGTCGGAAATGGACGTCCAGAAACTGCAAGAATCCAAAGTGTTTCATAAATGCATAAGTGACAACAAAACGTTCTCAAAAGTTAACGTCTAACTGTCATTAAGAAGTTGTGAAGAGATATTAGCGGTTTGTTTCTACAGATAAATGTATGATTACCAGAAACATACTAAATGTATCACCAATGTAAAAGTATCAAAACGTAGTTCACAAAAGTGCACGTTTAACTGTCATTGATATGTTGTGAAGATAAAATAAGGGGTTTCTCTCTTCCAACAAATGCATGATCGCCAGAAATTGTCGTTAAAAGAAACAATCCATGCGTTGAGTTTT
>JAECUM010062024.1:0-16014 GCA_016617855.1 Megalonaias nervosa | reverse complement strand
TCTCTCTGTCTCTCTCTCTCTCTCTCTCCCGTTGTTCTAATATTCATGCATATATCGAAGAGATAAAAGCAATCGAGTATGAAACTGGAAATAGGTTGACTTGCTTTTTGTTTTCATGTATCCATATCTAAAGTTTAGTTGTTCTGCCCTCCATTGTAGTTAAATGCTAGTATTGAACCCATGAGTTTAGTAATAGTTATTTTCAGAAAATACGTATATGTTTTGGGGGTATTTAGCTCAAACAAGATATGCTCTTGTGAGAGGAAAGGATAGGTTGCTTTCTTTGAGAGCCGTGCAAAAATATGATGTATATCATCCAATTAGTGTCAGTGCCATTTCAGACGTAATTAGGCATACCAAGTTCGTCCTATTTACCAAAAGAAGTTGGTTGAGTTCTCTTCATTCTGATTAAACTCAATCGTTCTTTTCAAGCGGCTTGAGCACCTAATACTTAGTAATGTTAATTACTTGTAGCGGGCATGCTTAGGTCTCAAATATTATTATAATGTACGCGCAAAGATATCAGCTCAGCAGGAGGTAATTTAGGCTTTGATTTTTCTTTTATTTGGACATTGTATTTCAAATACCAAACTGGTAGTTCTTTTTTTAAATTTATGGACAGTCAGAAATAAAACTAATATTAATTCGATAATATATAAATTGGAGACCCCTAATTTGAAAACGGTTGAAAAGAGACCCCATAATTTCTTTAGAGGAAAATATATTCTAAGCGAACCAAAGACTAATGCCAATCAACGTATTTTCAAGATAAGTATGCCGTTGTTCACAACATAAGTATTAGTATACGAATTAATAATTCGGTTGATCTAAAATGTCTTGGTTACTTAAGCATAAACAGAAGCTAAAGTGGAAGAAAAATTACTAAAATCTCTCTCTTCCTCCCTCTCCCTCTCTCTCCCCTCCTCTCTCTGTCTCTGTGTGTCTGACTGTCGCTATCTCTATCTCTCGCTCTATATATATATATCATACCTATAAAAGTCAATGCCTCTAATATATACAACATTTCTCGATACATAAATGAACATATGAACACACTGAGAGACAGATATAGAGATAGAAAGAGAAAGAAAGTGTCAAGCTAAGGGAAGGACTAAACATGAAAACGATTTAGGAAAACAAGTTCATCATGTTGGGGAATAGTTGCAAGCAATGGTGCGGGTTCGAATCCAATAATAGGAGCACGGTGGTGTTCCCTTGCATGGTACTTTACTCCAATTGCCTCGGCTCTAAATAACCTACTTATGCTGATGTGCGGAAAAGCACCAAGCCATACCAGAAACACTATTTCGTGAATGTAATACCTGTCAATCAATCAATACGAAATTTATGTTTGATATATAGATGGCCTGGATAGTGAGGTGCTAGCACACTTGTTTATCACCTCTGTGGTCTGTGGTTCCGGTTTCTTCCACCGATTCGAACATGCAAGAGGGAAATGTTGTCTCCCATCCGAGGTCGGAAGTCTCCTACGATTTTCTTCAAATGATCACACCAGGTCGACGCCATTCAGCATTTATTTTTCAATGTCAAACCGAGTAAATGGGAACTAAGTACTTTTCCCAATGGAATACAAAGGCAGCCGACTCACGGTGACCTGGGCTGGTTTTGAGCCCTCTACACTTGCATTAAAAATACAATCTTTTAAGAAGAAATCGACGTAAATTAAATAGAGGTGACAGTTTAAGAATGTCCATACTACACTAGATTTTTACACAGTGGCCATTCCCTTACTTTGCCTCGACAAACACTTTAAGTATCGACTTACAAATATAAGGACATGTGCATTGGATTTATTGAAATTTATATCTTATTTGCCAAAGCTTTAAACAGTTTATATAAAATACAGGAATGTGTATACGTGTATGTGAGCACATGTTGAAAGTTGTCTAACAAGTCCCTTTGAACAGTAATATGACATTATTAACAATATAATCGTCGATGTAATCATCATTATCGTCATCATAAATATTCTTTCTACTTCATTTTATTATTATTATTATTATTATTATTATTATTATTATACTATGAAGTCATTTCTCAGCACATGATAGGCTATACATGGCGGCCAGAAAAATGGTGCACGACGAACCTTGGAAAACCCCGGTAAGAACCAGCGACCCTATGGAATCTACAGACATGCTTTCTCACATACCCAAATTGACCAAGCACGGGACTCGATACCACCCGGAATTATATTAGATGTCAGTGATCGGTAGATGCGAGCACATTAGACCACTAGAACAGCAATGGCCTCTTGTCAGAATACAATTTTTTTATTAAATGTTATTCAAACATACAATGACTAGTGACATTCAATGAGTAATTTGCCCATATTTATGTTGTCTGCATGTAAATATGTATTAAGTGTTACACAAACAGACACAGGGGCTAACTCCATATAATGAGTATTCACCGCATAATCCTGTTCTCTTTATGTAAATATGCATGAAGTACTATACAGATACAAGGGCTAGTGACATCTAAAATTTATATTGCTCATGTTCCTGTTGTCTGTATATGAATATGTCTGAAGTGTTATACAAACAGCTGCATGGACTGATGACATTCAATGAGAACATTGACAAACATTCCTGTTATCTGTATAGACCTTTCTATTTTTGTTTCCATGGGCGCGACCATATTCTTATCACGTGACCGTCCGCCATTAAAGTACTGATTCACTTCTGGGCTTTGCCTGAGAGACGATTGTTTTTTATGTGTTGATTCTAAATTCCAGCGATTATCTCAAGCAGTCATATCAACAGGAAAGCTTATGTTTGTAGATAAGTGATGTTTCATAGTAAAAGGGGTAAAAGTAATTCCAAATTACATCGATTAGCATGAACAGAAAGTTAATAAAATATATTCACTGGGCATTACCGATTAAGCCTTCTTCCCAGTTATTCCCATTTTAGTGGACCAGATCGAATCCGATCCCTAAATTTTAGACATCATCAGTTGCTTTAAAAGACAATCGAATCACTGATCGACCATAAGAGTTGCTTCTGGATAAAATTATAAAACAAAGTGATGAAACATCATATCTGCGACTGCGAAATGCCGAATAGTTTTGACACATACTCCAGAGATTACAATCATCAGTCAGTTATGTTCTTTCAGATAAAGCGCACATAACGCCTTAAACCTGAGAATGATGCAGCTTTAGCTGACCTGACAAGAGAACACTTTAAAGTATTTTAAAATCCCCCCCCCTCCATAGAATTACTGCCATAATAACATATTGGAGCAATGTGTGAGACAGAGGAGATAATGACTTAGATACCCGATTGTAGGACTGTAGGTCAAAGAACAAAAAGGCACAGGTCTCATTTTTAAAGTTATGAAATAGGTGTAGGATAAAAATTCAGAGATTAAGTTGTCACACTTATTTTTTATTGGAATTAAGAAAACGAGAAGGTCAACAAGTCAGAATATGATATTTTTGAAGTCTTTACTGCACGAATTAGGACTATGATTTATATGTCCTATTAAATCTAGTATTCGTACAATAATACCTTTTTACCTGCTAAATTCTTGTCCAAAACCACCACTTCCCACTTCTGCGTGCAATATAATTTTAAAACGACAGACAAGATATTTGCTTTTATCATGCATATCCTGTAACTTTGTTTACTCAGTAATTAAAGAAACAAACCATTGAAAAATTCTTATCAACATCACCCCTTCCTGTAAAACACACCCTCTCTAAGATGGAACCAACATTATCGATTGCTAAATTATTGTCAAAACCACTGTATTGTGTCATACTTCATTATTTAGTTATTTCAGTTTGTAATATTTGCATCAATTAGAATATTGCGCTCATATTAGTACGTCTGTGTAATTAAGATCACCGAGGAAAAAGTGAATGTACGAAAGAATGAAAAAGATAAAAGTATTTTTTTTTATTGTGCAGATATTACATATAGATAAATCAGTAAACAAATGTGATAAACAATGTTATTGTTTATTGATTTATCCATCACAGTTTTTATTATTTGTTTTGAGATACCTATTAATAGTATCACACCATAAATATTTAAATTAATTGATTCCTTTTCGAGGCACACAACAAAAAAGAAACGTGAAGCTCTTTATAGGACTAAGTTATTACAATTATTGAATCTCCAGAGAGGTGGTCTCTCAATAGAGGACAAAGAGTAATACATAAAATTGATCAATTTGCGCATTAAGATTCTGCTTTTAAATGACACTCGGATCGTGTTGGTTGTGTTAGTTCTATTAGATGAATTATTAAGTAACTTGATATAGGTGTGTAAGGTTAACAAATCTCTTATTATAGCTAGGCAAAAGTACAAAGTTTGCTTGCTCAGTAACTAGCCCTCGTCTGCACTTTAATAACTGACGCTATTGCTGACACCTATCGGGTAGGAGGAGATGACTATGTAAGCACTGTCTACAGGAAAGGTCTATAGGTGGGTGAGTAGGTAGATGGATGGATGGAATAATAAATGGACTGACGTATATATTGGTGAGTGGACAGGTGAATGGATGGATGTATGGATCTATGGGTGGATAGAAGAATACATGGACTGACGTATATGTGGGTGAATTGGTAGGTGGATGGTTATGTTGGCTAGTACATACTAAATTTAGCAGAGAAAAAGTAGACAGTATAACTAAATTCTTCTTATCAAAATTAGGGTGACTGCGATCAACGCACGTTACATTAGTGAGCAAACAAACAGGTTTTCTACTATGTATCTTATTATTGTTATTCACTAGGTCCAGCTGGAAAATACAATGTGTTGGTAAATAACAAATTAGCTAAGAAGACATGGATACCTTTGGTTACATAGTTTATATAAAATAAGCAATTACATAGTAATACTTGTATGGGGAAACGTCTCGGACAAATAGGGCGGCATAACAGCAAATGACAAGGACAAAACATTCATTGGAATCAAACATGTCGCATCCTATTCAAATCTATGTTTTACTTATAAGTTTGCTTTAAGCACTGCTCTGCTCTTCAAAACTGAAATAGCGTACCCAAGAAAGTTAAGTAATAGCTTTTTTTATTTTGTTTGGGTTTCTTGTCTGAGCTACTCTGACTTTTTCGATCTCTTCTGCTGAGATTAGCTGACACGTGCAACAGTTGTCTGAAAACGTGAAGCATAATTGCGAATTATGAATGTGCAATTATGGACTGTTGCTTAATATTTGAAACACATTGGCGAAGTTGCCTATTCACTATTTTTATGTGAAAATAATTCAGAGTTAAGGCCATCCATGCTGTAAGAAGTGTGCCCATAAATTATCACAAATATCTTGAATACTTCAGAAGTTTTAAAGTGTATTATGGATAGAAACGACATTTGAATTGGGCTTATACAGTTTACTGATATATGGCTGCAATTGAAATATTTTTTTCTCTCGTATCTTATATAAACTATCCACCAATCCATCCATGCATGTACCCACGTAACCACCTATACGACACTAGACCCATCAATTAATACCTTACGCAAGCCTTGTCATAACATACGACTATATTCAATTATCCTTCTAAAATCTTAAAATCTGTTGAAAATGCTTGATATCCAATAAATTGAGCCCACTGATGCGAAATGCAAGTGGATCGCTGTAAAACGTATTTTTAACAAGAAATATTACTATCGAAAATATTTAACTCTGAGAGCATGCATCGCCTACGGCGATATTTTGTGAAATGTTAGAGACGGTTAATCATAACATAATGAGAAAATTAAGATATGTTATACATGCGTTCCATATTAAAACTAAGATAACTATTCTTTCTCTTCAGAACACCATCCTCTAATCACATAAACATCATACATTTCTAAATTTGCAAAACAGATTAGAAAAAGATAAAATTATCTAATGATCATAGGTTATGAAATGTTAATAGAATACGTGTTTATCGATAGTTTCATTGTTACGGTATCCAAGCGGGGATATACTTTAAGTTTATATCAAACTTAAGAGATAAGTAAAGGTAACGTCTTCGAGTGAGAATAACATCTATAAACGAGACTTCGATTCCTTAATTCAGAGAAAACTTTGAAATATTACAATACTAGAGATGCAATGTTTACAAAATGTTTGGATGTGTCTATATAAAATAAGCAGAATAACGGGGTATTATCTATAATATTCGAATGGTCAACATTTCTTCCGATGTGAGCATTCGGTTCTCTCTCTCTCTCTCTCTCTCTCTCTCCATATATACATTAACCGATTTGTTTAATTTTTTTAAAAATGATATCAATCGAGTTTCCAACATTAACAATTAACTCACCAACCACATTTTACCTGCAAGTGAAAGGAATAAAGGTTAATCGTTCCTTACAAAAAAACAGCTGAAACACGACACATTTACCTTTCAAAGTGTTGATACAGAAGTAAAACGGGAGATAGTTTTTTGCCATGTTTTACTTAGAAATGTATTTGCCTTTGCATATTAAAAATTAAAACTTCCACGAAAGATCCCTTACCAGGATCAATCACTGCGTCTCTGCAAAGATTTTAAAAAGCAGTGAATTGCCTTTGAGCTTTTTGCATAAAGGGAATAATTACGTTTACTTTAATAACCTGGGTACGTACTATGGACTGCATTATGAAAGTAAAATAGTTGAAAAGAGCTCGATATGGAACAAAGAGTATTTTCATCTATATCCACGAGTTTGATAAAATAGTTTCACGGGTCTCTGAAGAGTCCTTTCATACACTTGGTGACGAAAGTATACGAGTTTGCGGTAATTTTATCAGCTACACAGCTAGCATTACATAATATTTATTTGATCTGAATATGTTATCTTTCCTGTTATACTTGTATTGGCACTCAAGTTCAGCCTAGTGCTGTGTCGTTAAAAGTGTTATGTTGTGTTTCTAATTTAACTGTGTCTATGAGTAAAGGTTTTGTATAGGGTAACGACTACATCGATAGTGCAAACAGAGTTAAGTTTAAAATCCAGATGCCCTGTGCAGATATGGAAGGAGGTAATAGGGAAGGTGAAGCGAAGGTGAGAAGGAAAATGTATTATTATAAAATATGCAGCTGATACGCTCAACAATGGTAAAGCTGTAAAGGTTACATCAGTGGAGGAGTGAAAATATATTTCTGATAGAATGTGTGATAAAGATACTTTTTAAAAAACTGATTATTTCGAAATATCTATCAATCAGTTTATAGTTGTCCATTCGCCAATTAAGGTCTATTCGTTCTTTGCTGATGCGTCCATTTGTCTTTTCATCTCTTTCCCTGTTTAACCTCCCCCCCCCATCATCTTATTTGCATCCGTCTTTGTTGTATGTGCAAGCGTAGACAACTGTCTCTTGGGCACGTACAAAAGTTGATTATTTATGTCGTCTTTTAGTACGTTTTGTTGAAACAAAATATATACTACAAATACAATATTCCATGACAGCTTAATATTTTACTGCGATGTTCCTCCAATTATCCACGTTAAAAGAGGATTGCTAAACTTATTTCATATGAATGAAGTTATAAGATGACGTTACAGTGAAAAAAGATGTTATTATTCAACCAGTAAGTACCAGCTTACCTACAACATAAACCCAATAACAGCAAGAAAACAACATTAACAGTGAATTTATACACCAACTGCATATCTGTCAATAGCTGAGAAAACTTGTCATTCAAAACATAATCATGAAAACTCACTTTCTTAATGTTGTCATGCTTCTCATGTGGTCGAACCGCTCAGCACAGAAAGAAGAGGAAATAGCTAGTCATTCACATGATTTAAGAAATTCACCGAAAGCTAGAAGAAGCGAAGTCATATTGCTGCATTCATTTTTCTTCTTTGAAACAGAAAAGGTGAAATTGTGTGTAAGCAATTGTGTGTGTATGTTTGTGTGTGTGTGTGTGTGTGTGTGTGTGTGTGTGCGAGTTGACTGGATGTTTATGTCGTGCTGAAGAAAACAAATGATATTCCATTGATGTGTAACAAAACGCCAATTTCCTATAAGTTAGTGCCATACCGATTGTAATCACAATACCCTACCCTCAATCGGACCAACTCAGATATATCTGCGAGATAAAGAATGCCTTCGATGTTTGTTACAGTAGTAATCTGCAGAAAAACTACATATGGTGTCCTATAAAAACAATCCATTCTTGCCACCTCAATGAGTTTTTGATTGGATTGACCATATAATTTATAGCAAAGATGCTTATGAAAACATCGTTTTATGCATTCGCAACTTCTCGGTCAGTCCCTGCTTAGCTAGAAACAGAGGTGATCCGAATGGCAGTGAATGTCAATTATCAAAATATGTTTAGTGTTTGATCCGTAGCATTGACCTAGAAGTTGCGACTGACCTGTGGGTAAAGATGCAGTAAGGGGCAATAATTCCAAAGGCGAATATGGTGTTGATAAAAATATGCAATATAACCTGTTTATCACCCACTCTGTCTGTCTGTCTGTTTCTCTGTCTTTCACAGGAACGCACACACATTCACACGCATATAAACATACACTAATATGTAACTGCATATATATTCTAGTATTCACTCATAATTTCCAGTAATACTGACAACTTCGACAATAATAATAAAGATGAATCAGACTATTTGGACTGATCAGTTTTTTTGAAGATGAAGAAAAATTGCAGTTTTTATATTAAAATAAATTCAATGTCCTTATAAAATCTAATAAGACGAAAAGCAAATGCATCACATAACTAAAATAACTCTTTGATATGTATCGGTAATAATCACCAAGAAAACAAAATGACAACGATAAACCGAGAATCGTGGTCCCTGATGATGAAAGATTTATAATAAATGGGACAATGTTCTCCGTATTGAATAAATGTTTGGAACAATATAACCAATACAAATGTATATCAGTTTTGACCAATATAAACGGAAGAGAGAGCATCAGTGTTTCCTCTTGGCGTGTATGTACAAACTGTAGTTTACAAACGTAACAAGTTGCTCATATCAGTAGAACGTGGATGTTTTCAGATTTGTGAGGCATTATTTTCATTTTGTACAAAAGACTAACACCCATGTCAATAAGAATTTTGTTATTTTTTTTTTTTTATTTTTTTTATATCAGGTACCTATGTATTACATATATTTGGAACAATATCATTAAAACTGGGGGACGTCTGGCCGAGTGGTCTGGAACATTCGCCTTTACCAATCACTATCACCTCACCTTTGTCCGCATGGGTTTGAGGCTCTGGCTCATACAATGTGGGTATGAGGGAAAATCTGCCAGTAGCCTTCCGGAGGTTGGTGGTTCTTAACGAGTTTTTCCCCGGTTATTTGCCTACCAATTATACTATCCAACATGTACAGCCTATCCTGAGCCAAGAAAAGCAGTTAAATCCCACAAAACAACAACAACGTTAAAATCATGATATTGGATCGATTAGAATCAAAGCAAATTTAGTCCTTTGCTATAGAAAAATAAACCTTCAGATATAAACAATACCCCAAGCACTTGAGTTACCTCCTACTGAGTTGATTACATTCTTGTATACATCAGAACTTATCATTACTAACAATGACACTTGAAGAGAACAAAAATAATCTGAATAAAATAACTCAATGAATTGATTTTGATAAATAGACACACCTTGGCATTCTATAATTATTGAAATCTGAAACGACGCTGGCAGTAATTAGATGACATATATATTTGAGACTCCTCAAATGAAAGCATTAGACAAAAAAGATTTAAAATTTTCTCTCACAACTAAATATCCCTACTGGCGTCTTTTCATGTGAGATTTTCACCTTTCGCAGCATAAGGATATGAGATTAACTATGATGGTCTAACATTTCTGATAAGAAAAGTCAAACAACTGTATAAGGTGGAAGGAAAAGTGGAAGAAAAAGCCTCAACGATATGACTGTATTACGTTCCAGTCACTTTCTGTCATATATGAAATATTGTTCGGTATATAAATGAATGGATGAGTATACAGGAGAGAGAGAGAGAGAGAGAGAGAGAGAGAGAGAGAGAGAGACTCGAACTAATAGAAAACACGATAGGAAAATAACACAAGTACTAGATGTACTTGTGTTATTTTCCTAGCATGTTTTCTAGACGTTAGAGAAGGGAAGATAGCAATAATGTTTGTAAATCCGTAATTATCAGACAAATATCACAGTTACTTTTATATCAACGATGATATGGATAGTGCGGTTGTGGGTCACATGCTTCGCGCATATATGGTCTCTAGTTCTTTCATCAGTTCAACATGCAAGAGTGCAAAGTGGTCTTTGATCAGAGGTCGGTGATCTGTGTGTGTGTGCGTGTGTATATTTTTAAGGTAGCTTTAACAGTTTGAGTCATCACTACTATGTCTGCGGTGTGGCCGTTTATGGTGATATCTGGCACTGGGGCATCATGTTCCACCCAGTCATGTTATTATAACACCTGATCGACTGGTCCTAACACTAATATCTTAATGCTGAGTTCCAATCGAGGCAGCAGCTCATACCATTTTTATAAGTCTTTGCAAGTTTTCATGGTTTTCTCCACTATAACAAACGACAGTATTTAAACGTCTGAATCAACACTACTTATATAAATTGTACTACATGTCTGGTTTTATCGACACTTTTAGCACTTTATTTAGCAATGTCAAGCGGATGAATTGGATCTAAGTACCTTTCCAAATGACATAGGTAGCCAATCCAGGCTGGCCGGTGTAGGGGTTGTGGGTTTAGATCAAGTCAAATAACTTGTAAACATGTGCCATTAAAATACAATTTATTCAAAATATTAAACGCTAATAAATTTCACATATCACACATTATATACCTGTCCTGTATTAAATATTCGTCAGGTTGATAATTATATTAATTATTTAATATTGAAGCCCAAAATACACATCAATTCGTTTACTTAAGCATTTGTCTATCACATAGGCCAACAGTGTTAATGCTATTACTAAAACAAAGTGATGTTCTTTTTGATAATCGCTGCCGTGTAATGCTATTACTAAAACAAAGTGATGTTCTTTTTGATAATCGCTGCCGTCAAATTCGTTCGCAAGTGCACTTGATGTGATGTCCGAATAAATGTAAATATATATTCAAAATGAAATTCATAAATAAATTATAGTTCCTGTCTCAAAACGAATAAAGGACAGAAAGCAACAGTTTTTAAACGTTTAATACATGGTCGTCAATGCCACCCACAAACCACTTTAATATACACGTATTACTTGCCCTTCAACGGCAAAAACATTGATTGTATCATATTTAAATGACATGATGAAACAAGTTCTTTGGTTATAAAAAATATTCCTCAAGTACAAAAGTTTTCACAAAAGAGACCCCACATTCTTGTTTTACTATCACCTCTCTCTCTCTCTCTCTCTCTCTCTCTCTCTCTCTCTCTCTCTCTCTCATAAAGTATAACGTTCAATCTCACATAACTATTACCGATTCATCAATGATAACAAGAAAGTACCATCACTTCCATTTCCCATATCACCCCACCACAAAAAGAAAGGGACCATTATCTTTCTTACACTGCCGTTGCTTGATGCCTATTGGCATTAACAGTCAACCACTTTTTTTTCTTTCAAAATTAAACACATCCTAATTTCTGGGCTACTCTGAATTTAGGCGATAGCAAGTTCCCAGGTGCACAGCTATCTTGAACACTGTCTAGGACCAGAACCCACACATTCATCTCCCACTCCCATTTGAAGAATAGCACAAATATTTTCGATCCATTATCTGTAAAAATTACAATCATAAAGTAATTCACATAGTATGACTGGTAATTTGCTGCTTTTTTCTCGTTTCCCAAATAAATTATGCGAACAAACCGGTTTGTGAAAATTCAGGTCAACTTAGTTTCTGATCTGCAAATTGATAATGATGCGTGTTGGAGGTATTTCTTGCACTGTGAATGTTAGCAAAATAAAACGCGCCAACATGAACTCAAAATATTCACTGGGATTCAGGTCATTCGTATACATAGATTCATCATTTATATTGTTAAAGGCAAATACAAAACCAAGAAGACCAGAAAAAGACAGCCATGCACAAATGAAATTACTTATATTTTGGAGCCGACACATTTTTTGTTAAACAATTATCTAAATTTGCTTAATAGCCTTTAATTACTATCATGACAATGAAATATCCGGGATATAATTTGCCCTTACATAAACTTACATAAAACAATAGATGTCGTTATGGCTCGTCGACTTCTAGGCAAATACAAATATTTTCAAGCATCCACAACAAGTTGAAATAAACTAGATGAAACATAATAAATTTAAAGGTGTAATTCCTGTAGAGACAGCCACGTAAAATTTTGCAAGCACAATGGATTTTGTGATTTATTTGTTTGTCTTGTCCATGTGCTGTATTTGCCTTTGAAAAAGACTCATTAAGATTTCGAAAGCGCTCAGGCTAGTTAGATACTAGTTTTGCACTGTTCGTTGTCAGTTTATTATAGATATATAATATGACTTGGAATGGCTAGTAAAACAAACTCCATTGCTTTAAATGCTAGTATTCCTAAAACATTTAGCTGACGGAGAGGGGATATCTTTTTTAAAAATATAAACAACTATAATTTAAACTGAAAACTTTAAATTGCAACCAGTAACATACACGTGGTATTGTTATTTTACACGCACAGAAACTCGTATATGGTCACAAACATTTATGAGAAGGGTCCGAGAAGGTGGGCAATGTTTCTTAGAATCCATCTGTGTTATGAATGTAGGAAATAATTATAAAAATATTGACACTTATTATTTAATGAGATGGTTAAAGTCTATTTTGCACACATCGATCCTCCCACCATCATTCCACCTGGCATAGTCTATGTTTTGCAGTTGTGACCATCCATCATGACTTCTCACCCAAAAGATTGATAATACATGTTCACACATACTGATTTAGCGTATTAAATCAACACATACTGACATAGCATATTATATCAAAACGTGTTAAGCTCTTAAACTCCGTCTTTACAGTTCAGTTTCTCTTCCTCTCCATTCGTATTGTCCCTTGTGTCAACTTGAAAGCAAAGCTACCTTACAAGCACAGATGCGTGAATCTAAATCTAGTATTTTATGATTTGCAATGATTAATTACACATGAATAATTATTGTAAATTAGAACTTATATGACAAGGATATGCAGGAGTATGATGTATATTCCTAGTTACAACAGCAGGAAGTATTAATATATTTTGTGAAGCTACTTACAGCAACAACTCTTATCAATATTATACATGTTAGACAGCTATAGTTTTTCGCCCCCTGGAAATATAACGAACAGCCTACCCCTCAAGTTATGATACCTCTCTCTCTCTCTCTCTCTCTCTCTCATAAACACAAACACAGACATATATACAAATATATCTGTTTTGCCCTTCTGTATGATTACTTTGAATCGAGTATAGATATGAATGATTTTATAGTAATCCTAGTATAAATTGTAGATAATTACCTACACATTGCGACCTGGCACAACTAAGTCTCATCAAATTAGCGTGTATGTAATGTGTAATTACCCTCACACGACACCGTGATGTAACCGGCAAAGGCGCTTAGGATATTGTCTTCGCTATAAGACTATATTTACAAACACTTTGAATATTTGAACAATGATCTTATTCAACACAATCATTCAAAAGCATTAGTCATGTTTACTTTGTTAGTTAATATAAGATGTTTCTCTATGGTTTCAGCATGGAGGAAAATAGAATCCTTAGATGCGAAACAAAGTCATTATTGCGATTGTAATAAACAATAAACTCACCCTCTACAAACTGTTGCTTTTGTTTTAGACAGATTTAACTTCGATCCATAACTATATTAGAAGGAGTCTAGGACATTGATTTATTTTGACAGGATATAAAGTAAAAGCTCATCTTATCTTGGACAATTTAGAATAGTTTTTCATCTTTCATTTTCAACAAATGTAAATATTCATTAACATAGCAAATGCAAGGAGTTGGATTTAGAATCCATTCTAGGTACATAAAAAAGGAATATTGAATGCATTCTGCATCACCATTATCCCGTTGAATTTAGTTTATATACATATATCAAATAGCTTTTAAAAATAGTCCATTGAAAGGAATTTTTGTTTTGAAAACATAAAACACAAGTGAGTCTCACATATCGCATACAATATATGCCTGTCACCTATCCGCATGTTGATAACTTAATTATTATGCAGTCATTATTTGCTTCGGTCACTGTTCTTAACCTTTCATCATGTGATCCGCAATTTAAATGTATTCTTCTTTAATACAAATGAGAAACATCCACAACGTTTGGTTGCAGTATATCATGCAGAACTAATGGCATTGGGCAGGAACTATGTCTGTTATTTCAGTGACAGTAATATTTATACTTGGCTCTTTGACCCCAAAATCAGAATAGTTTATTTTCTTATCTCAAGAGCAAGTCATACGCAAAGATGGAGGCTGTACATGATGGAGAACTAAAGTTATTGTGCAGAGGCCATTATCTTCTTTCAGCATTTGTGACCTTGTCCTTTAATCGTTTAAACTCAACATTAGTGGGTTTCTTATTTATACAAAGTGCTGGTCATCCACAATTGTTTTAGCTGTACATTGTGAAGGCCTATTGTTTTGTGTTCAAACCTTTTTTTTTTTATCATTCAATTCAATTATTCCAAATTCGGGGTGCCCCGAGTGGCCGAGTGGTCTAAAGCGCTCACCGTTACGGATCATTGTCATCTCACGTCTATCTGCATGGGTTCGAGTCTCAGGTTCGGCCAATTTGTATATGTGAGAAAGCTTGCCAGTAGCTTCTCGTGGGTCGGTTGGTCTTTCCGGGGTTTTCTCGGGGTTCTTCCTCCACCATTTATATTGGCCGCCATGTATAGCCTATCTTGTACTGAAAAATGGCGTTAAACCCTACAACAATAACATCATTATTCAGTTACCAAGAATTTAGCCTTTGTTATGTTAGCCACTGACTCAGCATAATTCTTTCTTACAGCATGTGCGAGCTACTCACAAACTGTAGATGGTGGACGATTAAATATTTTGCATAGAAGCTAATCAGCTAAGAGAGACAGCTAAGAGACACATACACATCATAACATAGTCTCCGCCTTGTGTTGATATATATATATATATATATATATATATATATATATATATATATGTGTGTGTGTGTGTGTGTGTGTGTGTGTGTGTGTGTGTGTGTGTGGTTGGCATGTGTGTGTATGATGTGTGTTCAAGAATTTTTAATAAGAAAGTTATATTCTTTGGGGTAGGAGATATGGAAATGAATGAGCACGACTAGACAGTTCTGACTCGAATTCTGTCATCATTTTGGTGACCAGAGTTACAATGGCAATTTGGCGCTATCAAATAGATTTACGATACTTCAATGTAAAAATTCAGTACTGAAAGTTAATTTAAATGCAATTTAAGATTTATATAGTTTTCGTCCTTTTTAAGAGCGTGTTTGTGTGTGTGTGCGTGTGTGTGTGTGTGTGTTTTGGATTTTTAACGTGGTTTTAACAACCTTTCAGTGACATCGCTACTATGTCTGCAGTATGACAATTTATAGTGATGTCTAGCACTGGGGAATCAAGCCGCAGACATGTAGCATCATGCCCCACCAGCTCACTTTATCCTGACACCAGGCCAACCTGCCCAAACACTAACCACTTAACGCTGAACGGTAAGCGAGACGACTGCTAGTAGCAGTTTGATAAGTGTTTGGTATGAATCGGCCGGGGTTCAAACCCACTACTTCCAGCATCCGAGGCAGACGCTCTAACTACTAGACCACCAGAGCGGTGGCATTTAACGCAAAACGTAAGTTAGGTTCATTAATCAAAATATGTATGTAAACAACGAGATTTTGATGTTTTCATAAGTTACACAAACATGTGAGCGCAAACAAAAGATGTCCACCCTACTTGATATTGTTTGCTTCGCTTATATATATATATATATATATATATATATATATATATATATATATATATATATATAATATGCG
>JAECUM010062023.1:0-24278 GCA_016617855.1 Megalonaias nervosa | reverse complement strand
CTTTATTTAAAGTTATTAGTGCAAAGGAAAATTAGAAAAAAAATTACCACATTAATGCATGACCTTCAACTGGAGGATAGGACACCTTAATCTAAATAGCTTTATTTAAAGTTATTAGTGCAAAGGAAAATTAGAAAAAAAAATTACCACATTAATGCATGACCTTCAACTGGAGGATAGGACACATTAATGCATGACCTTCAACTGGAGGATAGGACATCTTAATTTAAATAGCTTTATTTAAAGTTATTAGTGCAAAGGAAAATTAGAAAAAAATTACCACATTAATTCATGACCTTCAACTGGAGGATAGGACACATTAATGCATGACCTTCAACTGGAGGATAGGACACATTAATGCATGACCTTCAACTGGAGGATAGGACACCTTAATCTAAATAACTTTATTTAAAGTTATTAGTGCAAAGGAAAATTAGAAAAAAAATTACCACATTAATGCATGACCTTCAACTGGAGGATAGGACACCTTAATCTAAATAGCTTTATTTAAAGTTATTAGTGCAAAGAAAAATTAGAAAAAAAATTACCACATTAATGCATGACCTTCAACTGGAGGATAGGACACCTTAATGCATGACCTTCAACTGGAGGATAGGACACCTTAATGCATGACCTTCAACTGGAGGATAGGACACGTTAATGCATGACCTTCAACTGGAGGATAGGACACGTTAATGCATGACCTTCAACTGGAGGATAGGACACGTTAATGCATGACCTTCAACTGGAGGATAGGACACATTAATGCATGACCTTCAACTGGAGGATAGGACACATTAATGCATGACCTTCAACTGGAGGATAGGACACATTAATGCATGACCTTCAACTGGAGGATAGGACACATTAATGTATGACCTTCAACTGGAGGATAGGACACATTAATGTATGACCTTCAACTGGAGGATAGGACACTTTAATGCATGACCTTCAACTGGAGGATAGGACACCCAAATGTGCTATTCAGAACACATTGTTGTGGTGATATGTGAGTAAAACACATTTTGTTCTGTAATATCAAATGACTTAAAAGTTAGAGAGTGGAAAGAAGATGTGGAACAAAATTCAAAATACTGTAAATTATGCAGAATATACATGAAAATAACTGTACAGTGTGTACGGAATATAAGCTCAGAAAGTAACTGTACAGTGTTATCAAACACAAATACATACAATAACTGCAAAGTGGGCATGCAACATAAGTACAAAAAATTACTTTACAGTGTGTATGGAACATAAGTTCATAAAATAACTCTAATGTGTGTATGGAATATAAGTACAGAAAAGAACTGTACAGTGTGTATGGAATCTAAGTACAGAAAATAACTGTACTGTGTGTTTGGAACAACAGTACACATGAAACTTCTGATATTTGTGTAGAAATAATGTAGCATTATGTCCCATCCAGTCACTTTATCCTGACTCCATGATGACCAATTTCGTACACTAACCTCTTAATGCTGCTTGAAGTTTAATGTAAGAAACACAAGTAACACTGACATATGAAACATGAAGTTTAACATAAGAAACATATTTAGAAAAATGTAAAAGTCAGGATCAATGACGATTCTCAACAGCTATGGATGCATGGCACTTCTATTAGAGTATCTACATATCTACAAAGCATTATAATGTTTATTTGAAGTTTATTATATGTATTCATTTTTGTTCTCAACCTATCATGGTTAGGTTACAAAAGTGACTGAGCTGTTGAGTTGCTTGGACACCATGAAAAGTAACTGATTTTTATTTCTGTCTCAAATGCGTTAGCATAAAAGTGATAAAATGGAAGAAATGACCTTGATTGTGGTATATGAGATGGCATCAAATGAATAACAAAAGTGTACTAAAGTTCGTTCTAGTATGTCAGATTACTAGTAAGACATGCAGCATCAATAAAACAACCTGGAATATTCACCCATGACCTTGAATTTGATGATAGGGCTCAAAATACAGAATGCAAAAAATCCTTTTGAAACAAGAGATAAGTATAGCAATGTGGCCCATTTAACTTAAACAACAATAAAGAGCAAACATGAATATATGGCTATGACCAAAGAAGATTGGCCCTCTATCAATGTTTATCCAAACATCTCAAATAGTTCAACAATTTAATGATGGAAATGAAAGCATGACTGAAAGCTTAAAATAATGATCCGTAACCAAGACCATGACGTGGGGAATTCAAAATGTGACAGGTGACATATGTAAGTATATCAAATTTCATTACTTATGCTAACATAGATCAAAGCTTTCAAGTAGAAGGAAATTACACTAGAGAATATAAATTAGTGAATCATAACTTTGGTCTTAAAGATAGGACACTATCACTGTACGCACCATATAGACCTATAACTAGAACATTAAAGATGGGACCCTATCTTGCTATGCATGATAGTGACCCATACATATGGCCTTCAGTATATAACCCTACCTTGGCAGGCAGCATGTTGACCCATACCTTTGGTCATAAAAATGGGACCTTGTCTTGGCATGCAGTGTATGAATCCATAACTATGGCCTTAAAAATAAGGCCTTATCTTGGTAGGCAGCATGCTGACCCATATCTTTGGTCTTAAAGATAGGACCTTGTCTTGGTTTACTGCATAAAGACCCGTAACTATGACCTTACATATTGAACCTTATCTTGGTATACTGCCTACTAAAACAACTAAGGCCTTACCGATGGGATATTATTTTGGTATGCAGCGTACTGACCAATAACTAAGGCCTTAAATATGGGATCTTATCTTGGCATGCAGCATACTGACCCATAACTATGACCTTAAAAATTGGACCTTGTCTTGGTATGCAGTGTGCTAATCCATAACTTTGGCCTTAAAGATGGAACCTTATCTTGGTATACACCATACTGACCCATGACTATGGCCTTAAATTGGATATATTGGTATGCAGCATACCTGCTTAACGAGTCTCTTTATATTAAGTTACATCCCATAAGTCCATTAATTTTTTAGTTAGAAACCTTATATAAAAGATTTGTACATTTAAAAGGTGATCTGTAATCTCAAAGTGAGACAACACCAACTTTCCGTAATGTAATAAGGAAGCCAATGTCATCACTTAATCTAAACAAGCTTTAAAGTTATAGTGGAAAGGAAAGTTTGGCAAAAACTTAAAACATTACTGCATGACCTTCAGCTTGAGGATGGGAAACCCAAATGTCCTAATCATAACACTTTTATTGTGGTGATATGTGATTAAAACAAATGATATTCTGTAATCTCAAATGGCTAAAAAGTTAAAGAGTGGAAAAATAGGTGCCACAAAACTCAAAATACTATAAATTATGCATAAAAATAACTGTATATTTTGTGTGTGGAACATATGTACACATGACCTTCTGATTGAGAGTGGACTTTTCAGTGTGCTTGATTTGTGTAAAAGCCTGGAAAGAGTGGATTGTTCAGTACGATCGATTTGCGTATAAACTTTACATCATTTAGAGTGGGCTAATTCAGTGGGTTGATTTGTGTAAAAGCTTGACATCATTCAGGGTGGACTGCTCAGTGTAGTTGATCTGTGTAAACACCTAACAAATAGTTCATGCTGACACGTATCACCACTGTTAAATAGTTACAGACACCAACAGTTTAACATGAGACCAATGTGAGTCTGATTATAAAGTATGCAATTAACGATATCAATCAGCATGCTTTAGTACTATTGTACAAAAAAAGTGTTCATCATTTGGACACAGATGCTATCTTTACAACTGACAATTTGTATTTTGTAATTTGTATTCATGGCTTAAATTGTACAGATTATCTGAAGTTAAGTTTAACCTCCGTAACTAGGGACTCTTTTAAGAATATTAAGAGCATAAAGTTACTACATCAGATCTATAAATAGATGCTTACGTATGTGTGGATAGTTACTAATAATAATCCTAATAATAAGTCTTGATGATGCCCTTGGGTTAATTCTTTCATTGACTGATTGGATGATTTTAGAAGAACTAAGTTAACATCCCATTGGTTGGGCTAGGTCACATGAATAGGCAATTTCGAAATTAATTGCTCAATGGGATCTGTCACATGGTGTATGTTGTGAAATAGAGTCGTAATAGAAGGCGTATATAAGGAGAGAACTGAGCAGTCAGATACAATCCTATTTTGGTGTCATCTTCTTTTTTTTTCTGTTCCTGTTTATAAGCATGTAGCCATGTTTTATATTTTACTTAGACATTATTCAAGAGAAAAATAACAGTTGTTTGGACTGTTCAGTGGAAATAGAAAGTGCTAATTGTTCGGACTATACCATTATTCTGGAACTGTTGCGAATTATTCAAAGGAGTTCTACACTATGCCATTTTGACAACATCACAATTCTTGGCAGACCAGTACATTTCAAGTTTTGAAATTTATATCAAACTTTTCATTGTTTTTGACTTTCATAGAGCTTTGTCAGAATTATTTTGGATTCATTTCATACTATTCTAAGTTCCTCTCAGATTTTCATTTATAACTTTGATAAATAACATATTTGTTAAGTTTTACAAAACTTGTTGCTTTTGCTTCTTTCTGTTACTTAGTTTACGACAAGAGAGTTGTAACACAAGGCGTAGAAGCAGTAGTAACTGTAACACTGGTAAAGAAGGGAGGTAATCCTAACATAAGCAATAACTCTTGTGGAGTTATTATGATTATTATTATCATTACCACAGAGTCATAATGGCAGCAACATATTCCTCACTGGTAATTATTGCTAAATTATTTGCACCTCTTATACAAAATACTATTTAAAAAGAAGACAGGCTTGTCATATGACTGGTCATACTATAGTACCCCTTGTAATACTTGCATTCTCTGTGACATATGCATAGAAGGCTATCATACAATTTTAATTTAACCCAACATCATGGTGACATGAACCGAATCATGCTGCATTCTATGTAATAAATGCCTAGGAGGCTATCATACATGTTTTAATTAAACCAGACATCATGTTGACTTGAACTGATACTGTTTTTCAGCAGTTAACTTTCATCGTCTAGAAAATTACAAGAGTTTATAATAACCAGTACTTATAGAAGTGACAAAGCCTAACAACTAATGAACACGCTGCAGTAAGGATAATGAGATTATGACCTTGACTCTTTGTATGGACTCAACCTGACTACTTTATGAACATGCTTGAACAAATGTCATTGTCATTTGAAAATTTTGTCCAATAAAAAGGTATGATTTTCTTCATTGCACCTAACTAATAATTCATAAGTACCCAAAGTGCAAGACATCCATATAATTTGGGGCTGAATCTGTCATTTGGAACTAATATTATTATGAAGCCAGTTTTCCTATTTCCTCTTTAAGTTAGTGACCTTAATTTTTTACCATTTGAATCCCAAATCATGTGCAAGCCATCCACAAAGTTTAGATGTATTGTTGCGTATATGTAATTTAACTGCTTGTGTGTTAGTTTTAAATTCTCTTTTATTTTATTTTTATTTCATTATATGTTATTATAATGATAACTTTATTCACTGGATTTGACATTTTTCCAGTAAATTCAGCTCAGTTTCTTTTAGCCTGATAAAAACACAGTAGCTTCTTTACATTGTATCAATCTGTGACTTTGATTTCAGAGCTATCTGCAACTATGATGTAAACAACTTTTTTTATTTTGAATCTAACAGTAAGATTCGTTCAGTACAATCCAATTCGTTCATGGCGTACGTGATAATCGACGTGTAAGGTTACTGCGCCACTCGGACAAAGTGATCATGTGACCCTATCAGTTGATCCCGTACTGTGTTGCAATTAGAGTAAAAACTAACATTTCACAGTAATTTTGATTCAGTCGTACTTAACACCTTCAGAGCTCAAAGGTGTTTTGGTGTTGTTGCTAGTTTGAACTGAGGTTTTATTTAAAATAATTTATTTTTCTTGGAGACTTTATCCACTGTTCATTTGAATTCTTGGACAAAGACATTTATTGAAAATTATTCGGAATTATAAAGCAGGATTATTATTCCTGGATTCAAAAAGGAACTGTTGACACATCAACACAAAAGAGGTTATATAAGACGTCATCGTCATTCATTTTGGAACTTCATCGGGATTCGAACTGTGATTCATTTAGAACTTTTTAGTGATTGGACTTATATTTTTAAATTCTAGAATTCATTTTTGGATTAGATTCAAAAACCGTAAGTCCTTTTTCATGTTTTTACTTTGTTTTCTAGGGAAATAAATAAATTATTCTGTTAAATGTAAAAAACTTGTTGGCTTCACTCTTTTCTTTGTTACTTTGTACCAGCTTAGTCACGTGACACTATGTCTCGCAAAATTAATTTTGTTGTGCAGAAATCATTTTTTTTTTTAAATCGGTGACCTCAACATCTGACCTCCTGGATCCCAAAAACAAAATGCGGCGTATTCCTTGCACCAAGCGCATGCCATTAACATAGGTTTCACTCCATATGGTGTAGAACTCAATTTGCTGTGCAGAAGCCATTTTTAATTTTACTTGCAGTGACCATGACCTTGAGCCCATTGACCCTGAAGTTGACGGGATTCTTCCTCATACCAAATGTAATTCATTCACTAAGTCTGGTAACTGTGGGTGATGTGCAACTAATGTTCCTGTTCAAACATCCAATTAGTAATACATAGATGGTCAGATGCATGATGAGATAGATAACATCCTATGGAGCACCTTATGGTAGGCATAAACAATTCATTTTTAGGCAAGTACAATTTCCTATTTTAACATGGAACAATGATAAAATAAATTTATTTTATGACCATTTTGCCTGAATGCTGGAATTTCCACACCCTGTCAATTTGAACTCATCCAAGATATTGATGATACAAGTGCATACACCTAATTTGCTCAAAATCAGATCAGAAACATTCTCTCTAGAATTGTAACATACTCATCATATCACATAAATGATCATCTCATTAACATGCATGCAACTCGCTCCTTAATAAAATGTAGGAGACTGATGATTGTAAACCTATATTACAAGTTTTATCAAAATATGATCAGAAATATAATCTCCCATGTGGTAACAGTTTCAGCAAATCAGATGCAAGATCACCTTATCAACATGCTTGGCTCTTGCTCATTTAAAGGTCAACAGTTCCCGTAGCCTGAAATAGCCCAGACAACTAAACATTATTGTTAGGCAATTACTATTTCATGTCCGTAACCCAATGTTGACAGAAAAATGAATAAATATTTTCATTGCATGACCATGCTCCCAATATCATCTTGCTGGTTTATTAAATGAATATTGGAAATCTCAACCTATCATTTTAGAACCAATCTGAGATATTCAGGATAAAAGTAAATATTCCAAGTTTGATCAAAATGATATCAGAAATCTGGTGCAAGAAACTTGGCAAATAAGATGCAACAACCACTAAAAACATAGATTTCACTCATTATAGAACTTTTCTAATATATTAATAATATAATGCCATATTTCTGGATTGATAAAAATTAAATCAGAAATACAACCTCTAGAGTAGCAACATGGAATTGCCCAGGGAAATAACTTAAGTGACTTTTGGCCTTATGGCCTTAAAAGCTAATTTTGACAAAGCATACTGAAGATTAATTCAAAGGCCTTATCAATACAAGATACCCTCTGTCTCTATTTATAGTCCATCTTTTATTTAACTTTGTAGTAATCAAATATTATCAACAAGTTCAATCAAACAAAATGTTCAACAGTAATCTTAATATTGGGTGTGAATGGATGTAGCAATGGACATGTACATGATCAAAGTGTCTCAGCAATTAAATTGCAAGAAAACTTTGGTTCAATCTTAAGTTCAGTTGCTGAAACCAAAGATAGGGAGGCAGAGAATTATGGATATCCTCTAAATAGTGAAAATATAAAGCTGAAAATAAAATGTTTCCATTCAGTATTACCCACATAAATGCTAAAGGTGTAATGGTAAACAGAAGTTTGGTGATCTAAATGCCAGGCTCCGTTATACCACCAATATGCATAAAAGTAAGTCTTCAGAAATGTCCCAAGTACACCGATCATAAGCATTATAGAAAGAGGTTAAAACCTTTGCACCACCAACAACCAGCACTTTCCTTGGGCATTAACTACATTTCAAATATGTATTAACCTGATACAACTGTATGGCTAGTTGTAATGTTTTTACAAAACTGAACGACACCTATATAAATCTGCAGTTAGTCAAATTATGAGTTTTGAGTAGTTACCTATATATTTCTTTTCAATTTTCTGTTTTCATAACAGCAGCCATATCTAAAGACAATCATCATCATTTATATGAAACTGTAAGACTTCTAATGCTGTTAAACATATTCTTTTAGTAGCAGTATAATTGTTTATAAAGATTTGGTAACAGTGGCCATAATTTACGTCAGACGGGCATCATTTGTTAAACTCTAAATGTCCTTCACGCTAGGATACATTCAGCCCAATTTAGTCAAAATTGCTTCATTGGTTTGGTGGAATATATTAATTGTTGATGAACCATGTAGGATGCTCAAGATATGACCCACAACAAATGTGAGGTTATACCATAAGTTCACTAGGCAAACTAAATGTTGCAAAGTAAACAATTTCAGGTAGTTCAAGGTTTTAATTTCAATAACAAAGCTAAGGGTCAGCACCTCGTTTTCCAATGGATGCTAAAAGATAAATTAAATAAATTAAAAAATGATATCAATTTGCATTATTTTGTTACACATGTTTAAGAATAACATTGTTATTAATAAATTGCCATATCACTCTACAATTATTATTTTATCTCCAAGGTTCCTTCCAGAATTCACATAGAGACATCTGTGAAGTGACTACGATACCTTGCAATAAAGCCAAAATATGTTTTCATATTATTAAGTATTAACCAAGATAATGAATCTATACAATGCTTTAACTTATAAGAAGGATAGGAGTTCCATGATGACTATCAGTGATGTATGTCAGTAGATATTTGTGGTAATTAGGGCACCACTGCCGTAATGACTATCAGTAATGGATGACATTAGATCTATGCATGTTCTAGGACAGCACTGGCCTAAGGACTAGATGTAATGAAAGTTAGTAGTGATGTACAAGGATCATGACAGCACTGATCTAATCAGTGATGATGTCGGTATATAGCGACAAGGATTAGGACAGCACTGACCCAATGACCATCAATAATTGATGTCAGTAGATATCTACAAGGATCATGACACCAAATGCGCAATGACCATCAGTAATTGATGTCAGTATATACGTACAAGGATCATGACACCAATGGCCCAATGACCATCAGCAATCGATGTCAGTATATACATACACAGATCATGACACCAACGGCCCAATGACCATCAGTCATTGATGTCACTACATATGTACAAGGATCATGATACCAATGGCCCAGTGACCATCAGTAATCGATGTCAGTAGATATGTACAAGGATCATGACACCAATGGCCCAAGGACCATCAGTAATCGATGTCAGTATATACATACACAGATCATGACACCAACGGCCCAATGACCATCAGTCATTGATGTCACTACATATGTACAAGGATCATGACACCAATGGCCCAGTGACCATCAGTAATTAATATCAGTAGATATGTACAAGGATCATGACACCAATGGCCCAATGACTATCAGCAATCGATTTCAGTAGATACATACACGGATCATGACACCAATGGCCCAATGACAATCAGTCCTTGATGTCAGTAGATATGTACATGGATCATGACACCAATGGCCCAACGACCATCAGTAATTGATTTCTGTAGATATGTACAAGGGTCATGACACCAATGGCCCAATGACCATCAGTCTTTGATGTTAGTAGATACATACAAGGATCATGACACCAGTGGCCCAATGACCACCAGTCATTGATGTCAGTAGATACGTACAAGGATCATGACACCAATGGCCCAATGACCATCAGTAATTGATGCCAATAGATACCTACAAGGATCATGACATCAATGGCCCAATGGCAATTGATGTCAATAAATATGTACAGTTATTAGGGCAGCGCTGCCCACCTCAGATGATGAAGGTCGCAGGGTCGAACCTAGGCCGAGTCATACCAAAGATTTATGAAATAGTACTAGAAGTAGTATCGCTTGACGCTCAGTATTAAGTTACTGTTAGACCTTGTCAGTTTGATGTCAGAATAATGTTACTGGGTGGGACAGGATGCTACATATCTGCAGCATGATACCCCAGTATCAGACATCACTATGAAGTGCCACACTTCAGATGTCGTATCGATATGACTAGAAAAGTTTTAAAGCTGCGTTAAAAGTCCAAATTACACACACACACACACACACACACACACACACACACACCAATCACTATCCGTAATGGTGACAGTAGATATATACAAGTTTCAGAGCTAACATTGGGCTGATCATCATAGGTAAAGCCAAAACAGATGTTAGTATAAGGATCATGAAAGCACTTGCTTAATGACTGTCAGTGATGATATGAGTATATAGCTACAGGACACATGGTATTAATTGTATCGAAAAATGGGAACCAGCCTGGAAATGGGTGGACATACAATAGAGTATATATGGGTTTAGCTGGCCAGGATTGGTTAATAATTTAAGTTATGTTTCAGGAAAAAGAATCTTTTGAGAATATTTTCTAGTTGTAAGTGAAAACAAATAGAGACACTGTTTTATTGATGGAACTTCAGTCCTTTAACAGTCTTGAGTTTGGAACAATCATTACTAAAATTAGCACCCGACTCTTTGGTGCGGAATGGAACGCACATGGTTCAAACACATGCAGGTCCAGAAAATGGCATGGCTCTTATTCTTTTCTCTACAAAGAAGTTGACATTTAGGTTTGACCTATACTGATTCATATAGGTTCGATCATGAGCACTCAGAAATTGTAAGTTATTGAATTTTTAATATCATGGTGTTTGCATAGGTTTACTATGGGAACTGTATTAGTATTGTTTGTCCTACAATGATCAGGCATTTTTGTGGAAGAAAAGTTTAGGTTCTTTATACCCGACCTAAAACAAATTGGAGCTCACTTGAATCACTGGGGTTTTTCTTTTTTATCTGTTTTGTTAGTTGTTTGTTTGTTATTCTTTTATAATCTATAGAAAGTCTGCAACACTATTTCTTCCGTGTGTTACCAAGAACAGTGTATCAAGAACAGTGTATCAGTGTGTTTTAATCCCTCACACTGTATGGTAATTTAACTTGAAATACCTTCGTATGTGGTAATACACTGTTTCGTATGAAGCGAATATTCATAATTTCAATGCCGTTTATATATCTATTAAAAAGAACAAAGATAATTATTTACGCACATATGTTCCTATCATGCATGCACGTCAACTGGTCATGATCAGCTGCAAACAGGAATTCCAAATGATCTGCCATCACCTCTATAATCACTTGATCTAGAAAAGGCACTGTTGACTTTTAATCTCATTATTGTGTTTCTTTTCATTTTGTACTTATTTTTTCATTTCCCTTTACCTTTACTCAACCTTTCTCACAATGTATTCCATGTTTCAATTGATAGTTTCCCCTTGCCTTTACTCAACTTTTCACACAATGTATTCCATGTTTCAACTGATAGTTTCCCATTTTAATTTCATTCTCCCTCATTGATCATGTACCTGCTTTATGACCTTGGTTAATGTTAATGTTTAACAAAGAGACTCTTCACTTTGACTTTCAAACAATTGAGTTTTTTATCAATACAACTTAATCATCCACCATATATTGATATATATTTACAATTATTCTATCGGAAAAGGGGACGAACATTATAAGACATTGTCCTTTGTTATAATCCTTTTCCTTCTATATTGTGCCTCTTGTACAAATTTATGACACCAAATATTTAAACCGGGGAAGTCATTTTCTTCCTGACAAAATGTAAGTTAAAATCTAGCCTCTGTATGTTCCGTGTAACCAGAGTTATTAAAAAGAAAGGGTATTTTAGAGTCTGTCAAATAATAATAATAATAATAATAATAATAATAATAACAATAGTAAATAATTTGACCAATATTTCCTACCTTTCATTCATTTGCAAAAATATATGTTTCTGGTCAGTTATTAAAAATTACCCACAGCTCAGCACTGATAAGGACAGACCAAACATATTTTTAGCTTTAACTATATTATGGCCATTTAGTAAAAGTAAAGTCAGTTGAAGCTTAAGTGACTGAGCTGATGCGTTTCCTGGACACTATGGAGTTTCATTTCTCTCTCAAAGGTGTCACAGTAAACGTTCGTATAAAAATGGAATAAATCTATAAGTGACCGTGGCCTAGAACAAGTAACTTTGATTGTGATATATGAGATGTCATCACATGAACAAGTAATCTTGATTGTGGTATATGAGATGTCATCACATGAAAAAACGTAAGTGTACTATAGTTGATTCATGTATGTCAGATGACTTGTAAGAAATACAGCAAACATAAGAAAATACTGAAATAATGAAATGACTTTACATTTGATGATAGGGCTCGAAATACACCATGCAATATATCATTTTAAAACAAAAAATATAGAAATTTTGCCCATTTAACTTACACATTTATCTTACATATTTATCTTACACAGTTATCTTACATATTTATCTTACAGATCTGTCTTACATATTTATCTTACAGATCTGTCTTACATATTTATCTTACATTTATCTTACATATTTATCTCACACATTTATCTTATGTACTTATCTTACACAATTTTCTTACATATTTATCTTACATATTTTATCTTACACATTTATCTTACACATTTCATATTACACATTTATCTTACACATTTATCATACATATTTCTCTTACACATTATCTTACATATTTATCTGATACATTATCATACACACTTTTCTTACACTATTATCTTACACATTTTATCTTACACATTTGTCTTACATATTTATCTTACACATTTATCTTACTTAATTATGTTACACAGCACCTAAAATGCAGACATTTGACTGTGAAAATTTGCCCTCAAGCAATATTCATCTAAATATCTCAAAAAGCGCAACAGTTTAATGATGGAAATGAAAGCATGGTTGAAAACTTAAATTAATGACCTGTAACCCTGACCATGAAGAGAGTATTTCAAATTGTGACAGCAGACACACATTATAGAAATGATATAAAAGTATGTCAACTTTCATTACTTATTCGAACATGGGTAAAAGCTTTCCAGTAGACTGACAAGTACACTAGAGAACTTAAATTATGGAATCGTAAGTTTGGCCTTAAAGACAGGACCCTATCTTGATCTGTATCATACTCACCAATAACTATGCCTTAAACATTGGTATATTGGTATGTACCATACTGACCCATAACTGTGACTTAAAAATTGGTGTATTGGTATGTACCATACTGACCCGTAACTGTGCCTTAAAGAGTGGTATATTGGTGAGCAGCATACTGACCCATAACTATGCCTTAAAGATTGGTATATTGGTAACAGCATACTGACCCACAACTATGCCTTAAAAATTGGCATATTGGTATGTACCGTACTGACCCATAACTATGCCTTAAAAATTGGTATACTGGTATGCAGGGTATGCTTTTAAAAAGTTTCTTTATATTAATTTACATCCCATAAAGTCCATTATTGTAAAGTTAGACAAATCGAACAAAAGATTGTAAGTTTGAAATATGTTCTGTATTGTCGAAGTGAGACACCACTAACTTTTCATAATGCAATATGGAAGTAATTATCCTCCCCTAATCTAAAAGAGCTTTAAAGTGAAGTGAGACACCACTAACTTTTCATAGTGCAATATGGAAGCGAATATCCTCCCCTAATCTAAAAGAACTTTAAAGTGAAGTGAGACGCCACTAACTTTTCATAATACAATATGGAAGCAATTGTCCTCCCCTAATCTAATAGAGATTTAAAGTGAAGTGAGGCACCACTAACTTTTCATAATGCAATATGGAAGTAATTATCCTCCCCTAATCTAAAAGAGTTTTAAAGTTAGTGGAAAAGAAAGTTTGACAAAAACATAAAACATCAATGCATGACCTTCAACTGGAGGATGGGAAACCCAAATCCATAGTCGGTTTGTGTGGTGATGTGTGCGTAAAACGTTTTTTTTTTTTCATGTAATCTCAAATGGCTTAAAATGTATAGAGCAGAAAGATGTGGTACAAAATTCAAAATACTGTAAGTTGTGCAGAACTTGGATGAAAGTAACTGTACAGTGTAATCGCACAGTGTGTTTGGAACCTAAGTACAGAAAATAGTTGCACTGTGTTTGGAATATAAGTAGAGAAAATAAAAGTACCGCATATTTGGAATATAATTGGACATGAACTTTCTGACATTTATTTAGCAATAAAAATAACTGTACTGTGTCCATGGAACAAAGGCACACATGAACCTTTCTTAAAGTATATATATATATATATATATATATATATATATATACACATATATATATATATATATATATATATATATATATATATATATATTGGTAGTCTCTCGGGGCCGAGGAAGACATGTTGTGCAGTCTCATCAACGATGGACGCGTATGTGGCTCCGGAGTCCAAATTCCGATGAACACAGGCGGTTGCAGGTGGGGCATGGGACACCGGTACTTGGGGGTGGCTGAGACGCAGCTGTGTGACGTCTCTCACGGGCTGCAGCAAGACGCTGGCGGCGGTCAGCCTCGAAGGTGGAACTGGCTTTTCTGGTCAGGACTCGCCAGTGACTTCTGTCTGAGGCAGCGAGCTCGAGCTGATGCGGTTGAAGGTCTGCCCATTTGATGTGCATCTTGAGGTTGTCTATGTACCTCTTGTGAGGGCGGCCTTGGTTTCGGTTGCCTTGGACTAGCTCGCCAAAGAACAGTTGCTTTGGGATTCTGTTTTGATCCATGCGGATGACATGGCCGGTCCAACGAAGCTGGGCCTGGATCAGTTTGGCTTCGATGCTTGCTGTGTTTGCTCTATCAAGGACTTCCTGGTTGGGGATTCGGTCATGCCACTTGATCCTCATGATGGCTCTCAGGGAGCGCTGGTGGAATTGTTCCAACCGACTGATGTGCCTTCGGTATACAGTCCACGTTTCACAGCCATACAACAGAGACGTCAGGACAACTGCATTGTACACCTTCAACTTTGTTGACAAGTGTATATCCTTGTGCTGCAAGACCTTGGTTTGAAGTCGTCCGAGTGCTTGGCTGGCTTTTTGGATCCTCGCAGTGATCTCTTTGTCCAGGGAGCCATCATTGGATATTGTGCTGCCTAGGTATTTGAAGCTGTCCACATTTTTCAGCTGCGTGTCGCCGATGGTGATGCAGGGTTGTGAAGGGACAGTGTTTGGGGCAGGCTGGAAGAGGACTTCTGTCTTTCCTAGGCTAATTGTGAGTCCGAACAGATTGGAGGCTTCAGAGAACTTGTCCACAATTGTCTGTAGGTGAATCTCTTCATGGGCCATGAGGGCACAGTCGTCTGCAAAGAGTGCTTCAGTGATGAGTCTTTTAAGCGTCTTGGTTTTAGCAGCTAGGCGTATGAGATCAAACACTGATCCATCCAGGCGATATCTAATGTAGATACCAAGGTCAAGGTCATGGATGGCGTGGAGCAGTACCTGTGTGAAGAAGAGGGTGAAGAGCACCGGAGCGAGTACACAGCCCTGTTTGACACCATTAGATATGGGGAATTTCTCAGAGGGTTCACTGTCTGAGAGAATCTCTCCAGTCATGTCATCATGGAAAAGCCGGATGAGGCTGGTAAACTTCTGAGGACAACCAAGCTTCTTGAGTATTACCCACAGTGCGTCTCTGTTGACTGTGTCGAATGCCTTCGTCAGGTCCACGAAGACGGCATACAGATTCATGTTCTGCTCAAGGCATTTCTCTTGGACTTGTCTTACTGCGAAGATCATGTCAGCAGCGCTACGGTCTGGGCGAAAACCACATTGGGACTCAGGTAGGTTATCTTCTGACACTGATGCGATAAGTCTGTTGAGAATGAGGCGAGCAAGTATTTTGCCAGCTATGGAGAGTAGGGAGATGCCTCTATAGTTATTGCAGTCCGCACGTGTGCCTTTATTCTTATAGATGGTTACAATTGATGCGTCGCGGAGGTCATCTGGCATCTCCTCTTCCGTCCAGATACTGGTTAGCACATCGTGGAATGCCGCCAGAGTCTGCTCACTGAGAGCCTTGTACACCTCCACTGGGATGCCATCCTTACCAGGTGCCCTGCCACAGTTCATTTGTTTAATGGCCGTCCTCAACTCCTCTATCGTTGGCGGAACATTCAGTTGGTCATGCGTTGGCTGTTGGGGTATTTGTTCAAGAGCAGAATGGCTAACCGATGAGGGCAGGTTTAGGAGCTGGCTAACGTGCTCTTTCCATCTGTCCTTAATGCCAGCCTTGTCCTTTATTAGTGTACTGCCATCTGCAGCAAGCAAGGGGGCAGAACCAGACTTTGAAGGGCCGAAGATTGATTTGATGGCACTGTAGAACTCTTTGGAGTTGTTAGTGTCGGCATAGCGTTGCACTTCATTAGCTTTCCTTTTCCACCACTGGTCATGCATCTTGCGGATTTCTCTGAGCCTCAGCTTGATAGGATTTGAAGCGGTCTTTTTTGGGGATGGAGTTTGGGTCATTCTGCCAGTCCATGAATGCTTTATTTTTTCTGGCAAGCAGATCTTCAATGGCATCGTTGTTCTCGTCGAACCAGTCTTGATGGGTTCGCTTCTTGGGGCCCAGAGTTGCCATAGCTGTCTCTCTTATAATGTCCCTGAGCTTGTTCCATTTCTCAGAGGCACTTCCATGTAAAGGTTCGTTGGTAGACATTTTTTCATCTAGGCTCTTCTGGAAATCAAGCTGGATGGAGGACTGCTGAGTTTGACAATGTTGAAGGCTGTGCGCATATGCTTAGGGCGCCTTGGATGATGTGGGGCGATGCGCAGTTTTAGGGTGGTTTGGACAAGTCTGTGGTCTGTCCAACATTCCGCTCCTCGCATGGCCTTGGTGATGAGGACATCCTGGGCATCGCGCTGACGGACTATTACATAGTCGATTAGGTGCCATTGGCGAGATCTGGGGTGCATCCAAATGTTCTTGTGTTTGTTCGCCATTCTGAACATTGAGTTAGTGATAAGGAGGTCAAATTCTGCGCATTTGCTGAGTAACAGCAGGCCGTTGTTGTTCATCTTGCCGACACCGTGCTTGCTATACATGTAGCAATAATGACATAACTGTACAGTGTATATGGAACAAAGGCACAAATGAACTTTCTGATATTTTTATGTTGCAATATTAAGACAACTTTACTGTGTGTATGGAATATAGGTACACATGTACTTTCTGATATTTATGTAGCAATAACGATAATGGTAAAATGTGTATTGAACATAAGCACACATGAACTTTCCAATATTTATGTAGTAATAATATAAATAGCTGTAGAGCGTGTTTTGAATATAAGAAAACATGAACTTTCCAATACTTTGTAGGAATAAAAATAAAATGTGCAGTGTGTATAGAACATAACCACACATGAACTTTACGATATTTAAGCAATAATAATAAAACTAGCTATAGTGTGCTTGGACTGTTCAGCGTGACTGATTTGTGTAAAAGCTTGATGTAATTCTGAGTTGGTTGTTCAGTGTGACCGATTTGTGTAAAAGCTTGATGTAATTCTGAGTTGGTTGTTCAGAGTGGCTGATTTGTGCAAACATTTGATGCCAGTCAGAGTGGACTGTTCAGTGTGATTGATATGGGTGAACACTTGGCACGTTACCATTGTTAAATACATACATACGCCATACATTTAGCAACAGACCCATGTGAGTCCAATGTAATTTGCTTAGATTATGACATAAAATTAACCATTTTTCTCAGCATGTTTGAGTAATATTGCAGGAACTCAACATATTTGAAGTATCCCCCAGCTTTACATCATGTTGATTCTACCATTGTTTTTAAAGTTGGAGCAAATTCTAAACATAAGGTATAAAATATCTGTATAGTTCCGTGCACATATTCCATATCAGCAAACATCTGAAAGAGATCTAAGTGTCACTCTGTATCAAAACTCGATGAGAAATATCATCTTTAGATGTAAATAGGAAGCCGATTCATGAATTTTGATTTTAAATAAATAACATTCTATTATATGTGACACATGCCTAGAAGGCTATCATTCATGTTTTACTTAAACCCGATGTCATGTTGACTTGAACTAATACTGTTTTTCAGCAGTTAAATTTCATCATCTAGAGAATTACATGTGTCTATAATAGCCAGCAATTATAGAAGTGACAAAGCCTAACAACTAAAGAACACAATGCAATAAGGACATTCAGATTATGACCTTGACTCTTTGTGCGCACTCATCTTGATTACATTATGGACATGCTTGAACAAATGTTATTGTCAGTTGAAAATTAGGACCAAGTAAAAGGTAAGGTTTTATCCACTAAACTAAAATATTAATTCTTAAGTACCAAAAGTCCAGCCTAATGGTTTGAGTGTCCGCCTCAGATGCAGGAAGCCGTGGGTTTGAGTCATACCAAAAACTTACAAAAATGGTACTAACAGCTGCCTCGCTTGGCGCTCAGCAATAAGAGTTTAGTGTTAGGGCTGGTCGGCCCAGTGTCAGGATAATGTGACTGGGTGGGACATCATGCTACATGTCTGCGGCATGATGCCCCAGTGCTAGACATCACTATAAACTGCCACACTGCAGACATTGTAGCAATATGACTGAAAAATTGCTAAAGCTACATTAAAAGTCCAAATAACACACACACACACACATACACACCCAAAAGTGCAAGGAATCTATATAATTGTATGCATAGTCAGTTATACGAAAGTTTTCCTATTTCCTTTTTCAGTAAGTGACCTTGATTCTTTTTACCATTTGAATCTCACATCACATGCAAGATATCCACAACTTTTAGATGATATCCTGTAAAAGTAATTTTGTTGTGCAGAAATAATTAATCGTTTTCAATCAGTGACCATAACATTTGACAATTTTTGATCCCAATATCAAAGTGAGTATTCCTTACACCAAGTGTGGGCCATTCATAACGCTTTGGACCCCATGTGGTTTTGAACTCAATTTACTGTGCATAAACTATTTTTAATTGTATTTATAGTGACCGTGACCTTGGGCCCATCGACCCTGGTTCTTCCTTTTAACGTGGTTCTTCCTTTTACCAAGTGTAATTCATCCACTAAGTTTGGTAATTGTAGACAATGGGCAAATAAAGTTACTGTTCAAAAATCCAGTTGGTAATAGATAAATGATGGGCAACTAAAGTTACTGTTAAAAATCTTATAGGTAATAGAAATATAAAGGAGAATGAAGGTCACTTTTCAAAATTCTATTGACCCTGAAAATAATGTGTTTTTTCCTTATACCAAGTGCAATTCACTCACTTAGTTTCGTAACTGAAGATGATGGGCAACTAAAGTTGCTTTTAAAAAGATCTAACTGGCAATAAACAGATGATGGGCAACTATAGTTACTACTCAAAAATCCAACTGGTAATAGACAGCTGATGGACAACTAAAGTTACTGTTCAAACATCCAACTGGTAATAGACAGATGATGGGGAACTACAATTACTCTTCAAAAATCCAATTGGCAATAGACAGTTCATGGACAACTAAAGTTACCGTTAAAAATTCCACTGACCCTGAAATTAACATGGTTCTTCTTTATACCAAGTGCAATTCATCCACTAAGTTTGGTAACTGCAAATGATTGGCAAGTAAAGTTATTGTTAAAAAATCCAATTGGTAATAGATAGATGATGGGTAATGTGAGGAAGGGTGTGACCAGCATTCACCGTGCATAGAGCACTCTGGAGAGGTTTTAATGCACTCTTTCTGAGGAAAACTTAATAAGGTAATAAAAATATGATGGACAATGAGGGTTACTGTTCAAAATTATATTTGGTAATAGATGATGGGCAACCAATGTTACTGTTCAAAATTCGAAGTTGTAATAGAAAGATGATAGGCAATTAAAGTAACTGCACAAAAATCAAACTGGTAATGAATAGATCATGGACAACTAAATTTACTGATCAAAAATCCAATTAGTAATACATACTTGGTCAGATGCATGATGAGATAGATAACATAACATGTAGCACCTTATGGTAGGCTTATAAAGATCATTGCTAGGCAAGTACAATTTCACATCAGTATCCTATATTTAACACAGAACAATGATGAAATAAATTTATTTTATGACCATTCTCCTGAAAACCAGAATTGCCACACCCTGTCATTTTGAACACATTCAAGATCTTGGTGATACAAATGCATATCCCAAGTCTGCTCAAAATTAGATTATATATATATGCTTTCTAAAATGGTAATATACTCATCATATCAGATACATGATCATCTCATTAATATGCATGTATCATGCTCATTAATGAATTCCTCTAGGAGGTTGGTGATATAAACCTGTATTACAAGTTTTATCAGAATATCATCAGAAATACAGTCTCCTATATGGTAACTTGTTCAGCAAATCAAATCCAATATTGCCTTATTAATATAAATAGGCTTGGCTCTTGTCATTCATAGGGCAACAGTTCCCCTAGCCTAACTAGCCCAGATAACTAAACGTTATTGTTAGGCAATTAATATTTTCATGTCCTAACACATTTTTAACAAAATATTGAATAAATATTTTCATTGTGTGGCCATGCTCCCAATATCATCTTGCTAGGTTATTACATGAGCACTGGACATGCCAACCCATCATTCTGAAACTAATTAGCGATATTCATGATACAAGTCCACATTCCAAGTTTGATCAAATTGGTGTCAGAAATCGCGTGGCAGAAAGCTTGGCAAATAAGATGCATCAACTCATTAACACACAGATTTCACTTATTATTTAATGGCCCAAGTACACTGATCTTAAGTACTGTGTGCTGAAATTGGCATTCCTATGGCAGAGGTTAAAACCTTTGCTCCACCAACAATCAGAACTTTCCTTGGGCATTAATTACATTTCAAACATGTATTTACATGATACAACTGTATGGCTAGTTGCAAATGTTTTACCAAATTGAACAAACTCCATATAAACCTGCAGTCAGTAAATTATGAGATTTATGAAGTTACTACATGTTTCATTTCTATGTTATCTTTTTAAAACACAAGCTGTTATCTAAAAGCAATGAACATCAATCAGTTATATGAACTATAAGACCTCTAATTCTGTTAAGCATATTTTTAGTAGCAGTGTAAATGTTTATAAAGCTTTAGTAACAGTGGTCATATTTAAAGTCGCATTATTTGTTAAAATCTAAATGTCCTTCGTGCTAGGATACATTCATCTCAATTTGGTCAAAATTGTTTTGGTGGTTTGGTAGAATACATTAATTGTTGATGGAAAATGATCAACAACACAGGACAACACATGGCACACAACGAAAGTGAGGTCATACCATAAGTTCACTATGATTCATGACCAGGCAAACTAAAAGTTACAAGGTAACAAATTTCAGGTTGTTCAAGTGTAATGTTTTAATTTCAATAGCAAACATCAGGGTCAGCACCTTCTTTTCCAACGAATGCTAGAAGATCACTAACCGTGTCTCTTAAATAAATTAAAAGAATAATATTAATTTCTATCATTTTGTTATACATGCTTCAGATCTTACATTGCTGTTAATAAATTGACTTATCACTCAACTATTATTATTTCATCTTGAAGATTTTTTCAAGAATTCACATACAGATTTTTGTGAAGTGACTGCAATACCTCGCAAATAACCATAAGATGTTTTCGCATTCACTATTAACCAAGATAAAAGAATCAATACAATTCTTGAACTTATAAGAAGAATATTAGTCCTGGCATGACAACTATCAGTAATAGATGTCACTAGTTATGCACAATGATTAGGACAGCAATCAATAATGGATGACAGTAAAAATATATGGTTTTTAGGATAGCAATGGCCTAATGACAACCAATAATGATTGTCAATAAATATATATGGTTATTAGGACAGCAATGGCCTAATGGCAATCAATAATGGATGACAGTAAATATATATGGTTATAAGGACAGCAATGGCCTAATGGCAATCAATAATGGCTGACAGTAAATATGTATGGTTATTAGGACAGCAATGACCTAATGGCAATCAATAATGGCTGACAGTAAATATATATGGTTATTAGGACAACAATGGCCTAACGGCAGTCAATAATGGGTGACAGTAAATATATATGGTTAGTAGGACAGCAATGGTATAATGACAATCAATAATGAATGACAGTATATATACATTCAAGTTCCAGGACAGCACTGGCCTGATGACTATAAGTAATGCATGTCAATATTGATGTACAAGGATAATGACAGCACTGGCCTAATGACTATCAGTGATGATGTGGGTATATAGCTACAAGGATTATGACAGCACTGGCCCACTCACCATCAGTGATGGCTGACAGTAGATATGTCAAAGGATCAGGACAGCACTGACCCAATGACTATCAGTAATGGATGACAGCAGATACAGCCTCAAGCAAAAGAAGTTGCCATGAAGTCTGCACTAGATGAATACATTCTGTTGTTTATGGTCAAATGGTATTGGTTGGTTATATGGCCGTATATCACCTGGACAAATATGAAAGGCCTTCATGCAAACATGTTTTACATAAAAAATAGAATTAGACCATGCTGAACATTCTGAATGATACGGTAACCATGTTGAACATTCTGAATGATACGGTTACCATGTTAAACATTCTAAATGATACGGTAACCATGCTGAACATTCTGAATGATACAGTAACCATGATGAACATTCTGAATGATACGGTAATCATGTTGAACATTCTGAATGATACAGTATAGAATCATACCATATTGAACATTCTGAATGATATGGCATAGAATCAGACCATGTTGAACTTTCTGAATGTTACGGTAACAATGTTGAACATTCTGAATGATACGGTAGCTGGATCATTAGTATCATTTAAAGACCAGAATGATTTCTGTTGAATTCAGTGTAATTCCTTTGATTAGTTTGGAAGAAAATGTTTTCAAAGATTCTTCGTAAGTTTAGCAACTGTACCCATATATGGTAGATTAGCATCATTAGAAAGAAACTTTAATTTTTTATGATAGAATCACCACTGTGGTGTTATCTTGCATTCAAGTATATAAACCTTGTTACTATGTGATGTTACCTTGCATTCAAGTATATAAACCTTGTTACCATGTGATGTTACCTTGCATTCATGTATATAAACCTTGTTACCATGTCATGTTACCTTGCATTCAAGTATATAAACCTTATTACCATGTCATGTTACCTTGCATTCAAGTATATAAACCTTGTTACCATGTGATGTTACCTTGCATTCAAGTATATAAGCCTTGTTACCATGTGATGTTACCTTGCATTCAAGTATATAAACCTTGTTACTATGTGATGTTACCTTGCATTCATGTATATAAACCTTGCTACCACTTTTATTTCAAATCTTTCTATATCCATCTCAATTATTTTTTCTTGCTAAGTTCTTTGCATGCTTCCAAGGTTGATATTTTAATGTTTTAAGCCTAGGTAAAGCAGTAAGTTTTAGAACAAGTACAAATTCATGTTACAGAGGCATACCATATAAAATATAGCAAAGTCCTGTAATATATTCAAAACTGAGCTGTTTGCAATTGAAAAAAGAGACAGCTGTAACTGAAACAAAACTTGTGAATTTCAGAAACCAACCTTGACCTCATATCCATCCTTACTGAATGACCGTGGCCTGGCAATGATATTCAGTTTTTCCATGAGACGTAAGATGAGATCCTTGTTGTCATGGCAATCAGGTTTAGTTTCCTTTGTCCAGATGGCATCTAAGATAAAAGTGTCATTTGTATTAATTACCAATTGCTGAACATTTAAAAGTCATGTTGAAATGCAGACACACACACATTGTACACCTGAGAGAATATATTTATGTTTATTTCTAATTTTTATTCCACTCATTTAGCTGTCTGTCACAGCCCCACTCACTGCACTATTATTAGTGTATGCAAGAGTTCTGTAATATATTCCACTCCAACAGCTGTCTGTCAAGTCCAACTTACTTCACTATTATCAGTGTATGCAAGAGTTCTGTAACATATTCAACTCCTACAGCTGTATTTCACAGTCCTACTCACAACAATGCTATATGTGTATGTAAGAGTGCTGTCATATATTGTGGACATTTTCTTCAGTT
>JAECUM010062022.1:0-17856 GCA_016617855.1 Megalonaias nervosa | reverse complement strand
CTCTTCCATATTATAATAATATAAATGTATCAAACGCTTTCGTTTTGTTTTTAAACCTACGAAACTGTTTCTATATATATAGTGTTTCAAATGCAGCTAAATACTTAGAAACATTATTTCGAAACCTGAATTTATTTTAAAATTGTCGAATATCATCTAAGAACCATCATCATTTTTAAGAAAAAAAAAATAAAAGTATTACAATACAAAGTTTCTCATTACGATTTTAAAAGCGAGTACAGTTTCTTATTTCAGAAAAGTTTAAACTTTTTGATTTAGTGTACATGTATTTAGTTCACTGATGAATATATTTTGTTTATTTTACTGTCAAAACAATTAAAACGAGTTTAAAATCGAAATTAATGTTATAACTAATCTAAGTTTTCTAAGTTTTAGATCAGTGGCAAAAATTATTTCTATGGTTGATAAAAGACTTACATTTCGATTCACGATGGTTATGTACTTCTCAAAATAAGTGTCCAAGTCAATACATATCAAAAGGAGCATAACAAGACTTAGAAATATTCATTTTTACAATTTGCAGTGATCCAGCCCATTCTTGTGTATTATGAGTTTTGTAAACAAATTTGAAAACGGAAAGTTTGAATGGGTGTGTATACACTGGTGTGTGTAAATGGGTATATATACACATGTAAGTATAAATATAAATATATATACTTTATCAATTCTTGTGCCATTTGTCCTATTCCCAAAATGTAAATTAACTGTCATATTTTTTGCAATTGTTGTTTTATAGATTGCAGGTAAAACTGAAACGTTTCCTTTAAATATTTGGGACCTGTCATACATATATTTGAATCTGAATCGTGTGTAATGTATTCAAAAGACATACCACATCTTTGATTGCTTTAGGAAGAGGTCTGCAAAGTGCACATTTTGCAATCAATAGTTTGATGTCTTTAACATTTGAAATGAGTTTCAAGTCTAGAATTCCCGAGTAAGGACCCATCCTGTAATGATAGATAGATTTTCGCAGTATTTACGAGAGTTTTGTTTGGTTTTGTGGGGTTTAACGCCACTGTTTTAGCACATGATTGTCTATACACACCGGTCAGTATATCTTGTGGAGGGAAAACAAGGAAGACCTCGTAAAGAACAACTGACACACGGGGAGCTACTGGCAAACTTTCTCAACTAACCACATTGGTCGAACCGAAACTCGAACTCATGTGGACAGTGGTGAGATTTGTGAGTGATCTCTAAAGGCATGTGCCTTAGGCCAATCGGCCCCATATTTACGAAAGAAAAAGACCTGCAGACAGAGACAGACAGACAGACAAACAGAGAGTTTATTAATGTAATTGTACAAATGTATTATTTTGCTTAACAGATGAATATTATCTGCTTGAAAGTCGTTGATGTACTCTACCGATATTTATTCAAATATGAAACTTTTATATTCAGCATAAGATTTCTAACTCTATTTGACCTTGTTACAGTTGCTGTGTGACCTTTTGGTAACCGTAGTTTGTATTCTGGTGTCATCCAAATAACTCGCTTTTAACACGCATGCAGCTGCGATCAGAGTAAATGTGGATAGTTGCTAGCTTAAAATGATTGGCAAAACTGCCAACGGAAATCCTGATCTGCCAACATATACGTCAACAGATCCAGGTCTACAATGGTCTCAGCTGAGCGCGTGTTGATACGAGAAATTACGATAATACCATAATTACATCGTAGTCATATCCTACGTTTTCTATAGATTTACACTTTCGAATCGTCTTTACGAATATAGAGTTGGTTCTAAGTATCCTTTCTGGTTTATGCGATGTTTTCTCTAGCCATCTGTCAAAGTTTTTACCACCTACTGATATATCGTTATTGCGAGCGATCTCGTGGAATCGGTCCTAGAAAAAGGTATATGTTTGAGGTATGTGCTTGTATTTGTTTTTCTTTCCATTTTTTATTTTCCGATTTTCAAATCCATATCCATGATTCAGGAAGACGATTATGTTTGAAATTCTATTCCTTTGTAGCTTAGCGTCACCGGGCCTTTTGAACGTCAATGCTCTACATTGACCTTTAAGATCACTCCACCCTGTCAGCCATGTTGTTTGCAGCCTTACAAATTTCATTATTTTGTACTTCTTTAGTATTTATGGGCAGAGTTATTTTCAAAAATTCATGCAATCTATTACGATTCTTGTACTTTTTTTGACAATTCAATACAGCTTCAAACAATGTTTAGACCAAATTAACAGTGTTTTTTGAATCCGGTAGAAATCCGCAGTATTTTTGAATTCCAATAACTTTCTGAATATCTTGTGAGTTTGCTCTCCTTCTAGACTGACATAATGAGAGTACGTTGTCTTGTTTTTCTTCAGAACTTTTGAAACAGGTTTCGTTGCGATGCCGCACCCTTTAAATTGTTGTTAATTGACAGCCCTGGCCTTCATCTGCCACCGGAACATTTGTGTAATATTTTCACTCGAAAAGTTCTTTGCACTGACACTGTATAAACGTCATTAGTTTATGTATAACTAACATTTAGGCGGACTAATGGAATGTTGTTTTCAGAGCTGCCAATCCTCACTATTCCAAAGGTTTTATGTACTATGTGAGAACACAGTACGTGCAAATGACTACAGTTAAGCAATAACAGATATGTGATAGAACATTCACTTCAGTGTAATTGTTACTTTAGTAATGAAATACTTCCTTTAAGGCGGATGGTCGGTATTTGCTCGTTTAAACGCACTTCCAATTTAGAATGCCATAATCCTTACCAGAGGCTATATTGTTCGCGCCAGCTCATAATGCGACGGCAAATCTTGGTGTACTCTATACCCAGCTGGGCGTGCATTATACAAGTGCAAAATACGGTATCATGTAATCATTCTTTATGGTACTAATCGGGTGTTACCATCGTACACTTCCTTTGACAAGAGAAATGAAAAGTTAAGGTATCGTACTACAATATTGTTGGGTAAAGCACCTTTCACATAATAAATCGACTAGTAAACAACTTTATTGAATTGAGACTTCTAACCAGTCATACGAGAGCGTTAAGATTAGGATAATTTTACTGCGTCTCTGAAACATAAAAGTTCGACCCCTTTTCCTTTTGTATTAACCAGCAATTTCCTAAAGTTGTGAGAAACGCAGTAGAGTAAATATTATCAAAATGGAGCTCAACAGCAAATAGAGGAGTTAAACTTTTCTTCAGCATATTCTTTTGGTTGTTTTGATTTGTTCTGTTTATTTTATTTATTTTTTTTTTTTCTTCTGTTCAGCTGATTTGTTGGTTTATTCTATATTCAACATGCTTATATTTTTAATTACCCTCTTCACAGGTGGACATGTTATCTTGTCTATCATTGGAAGGCCAACACTAAGTTATTGTGTACAGCGTGATCAAAGAAACACAGAAGAACAATAAGATCAGCGATAAGAATAGCGATAATAAAGTGCAGAATCCGTTCTTAAAAACTGAGATATTAATATCTCCATTGTTTAATTTTTTTAAATTATCTGACGAATTTCTGCAAAAACAACATAGAAGATAAAACATGACGTTTCATGACAGTTTGTTGAGTTTTAGGTTACTGGAGGGGGAGAGAGAGAGAGAAAGGAATCGTGGTCAATTGTATAAAATACTGCGAGAGGAAAACAGGCATATTTATCGTAATACAAAAGTCCATCAAGTGTCTTTGCTTCTATTCATTTCCTTGTAAAAAAAAAAAAAAACAATGATTTTGATTTAAACATCTTGCAGACTTAAACAGTAAAGAAATTAAGATTTTTCAAATTGTCCTTTGTCGACAAAGCCATGTACAACTTCTAATCTGTCTTTTATTTTTTCCTTGTAGCAACGGAAATAGAGAAATCAAACACGATGCCTAAAAAGATTTAAAGAAGAGAAAAAGACACATTTTGAATTTTGTAGGCGACGTAATCAAATTTAAACCTTGCGCAAGCCGGACGTGACCATAGTTACAGATATTTCCGGCAATATATGTGGGTTTGGAAAGGACCTAAAAGGTCGCTTTTTAAATTTTAATTATGATTTGGACGAATGAGCATCTTTTTTAACCCCTGAATTGTCTTTTAAAATGCAATATCGCAGCAGAGTCATCTTAATTTGAAGATTTTTGGAGACTGTTTTCGCTTTCCTAAACCTGGATTTTTATCGAGTTGGATGACTACCCCTGTAGCAAAGCAGGTGAGATGGAAATTGTCTACATAATAAAATGACATATTGTTACGTGTAGGCTCGTACAAATGTAACAGAAGAAAAAAGTGAAGTCAACAAGCTTTGTATATTTTAACAAAATAATTTATTTCCCTAGAAAACAATGTAAAAATTGGAAAATAGGACTTACGGTTTGTGATTATGATCCAAAATTTAATCCTAAAAATGAAAAATACAAGTCCTGTCATAAATAGTTCTATTAGAATCCAAGTTCGAATCTCGACGACATACAAATACGGAAGGCGATGACGTCAGATGTGGTCCATGTACGAATATCAACAATTCCTCAACTGAATCACAGTGTTTGTTTCCGAATAATTCCAGAATAAATTTCCATGAATATCTTTCAGAATTTTTTTATAAAAAAGTCAACTTGTTGAGTTTCCAGGAGAATAAATTATTAAATCCAAATATCAGATGAAAAACAAACAATCTAGCAGCAAATAAAAAACACCTTGTTCCTTCAAGATGTTAAAACGACTCTGACAGAAAAATATTAAGAATGCGTATTTAAACCCCAAAAACATCATTTCAAGTCTCACGAGATGGGTCATGTGGTCTCTTACTACAAGAAATCTATCACATACACCAGTGTAGCCCCACTTAAGAACCAATAATAAAGAAACGTTGTTTACACATAGTGATCACGCAATCAAAGTATGGCCCTGATACTGACCAATCATTTTAACTGCCTGTTTACGAACTTCCCAACCTAAGACGAACTAGGTAAACTAAAAATAATTCTCATGTAACACGTTTTACGTCTTAGATAAACAACATTTACTAAAAGAAAATATCGAATCCCTACAATAATCATTACAATAAAATGTAATGAAACAAAAATAAAATAAAGAATTTTAAAACTAACACACAAGCAATTTAATTACATATACGTAACAGTATAAGCAACGTTATGCAATTTTATTGAATCTATAATAAGTATTTCCTTCATTTTAATGGAATGCATTCTGTAAACTATGAATATGATTGCAAAATTTTTTTTGCTTCAGAATGGTCTTGGATTTGTAATTTTGTCAAAGTTTTGCCTCGTCTTTACGACTATACTCGAAGGAAAACAAACGTCAACCCAGAACGAGCACCGTTCTTTAACCTGACCAATTACGGTGATCGATCGTGTTACGCATTCGACGTATTTTTTTTTATTTTTTTATTTTTTTATTTTTTTTTTTTTTATTGTTGTTGCTGCTGGTAGCTTTGTGTTGCATGAAGATGTCAGTCAAATTTAGTCTCACACAACGTGCTCGTTACATGTATCATCAATTAATCATCCTCACCACTTGATACCCTTAATTATGTTACTCAGTGTCTAATGATCAAAGTCACGGACGTATAACGATCAATGTTTACAATGGACATTTCTAGATTTGGAAACCATATGTGTCAACTCTGATTACTTGAATATCTATGGCGTCGGTACTCTTTTCTGATCAAAATGTCAGTTAGACTTTTTCTTTCAAACAAAATCAAGATCCGTCACTTATCTCTGCGTATCAAAATAAACTTTCTGCAGTCTCTGCTATAGATAACCTAACAGGTTCCCTGGTGAGTGCAATTTTAATTTCTATTAAAACCAAGTTACCTATGATGTAACTGTATTATTTGTTTCTGATAAAACACAAAGTTAATACTGTTTTTTACCTACTGTAAAATAAAGACTGACTGAAAAGTATTATGTGCAATTACCCGACATCACTGTCATACGAAAGTATTATGTGCAATTACCCGACATCACTGTCATGCGCTCACATTAAAATAGATCTAAAGTACCTTCAGAAGTCTAGGCCTTAAATAAGTATGCATGGTGTGACCATGCTTCGTCATAGAAACTACAGTCTAGGTTGACCATACTTCGTCATAGAATCGAAAGTCTAGGTTTTAAATAAGTATGCATGGTGTGACCATGCTTCGTCATAGAATCGAAAGTCTAGGTTTTAAATAAGTATGCATGGTGTGACCATGCTTCGTCATATAATCCACAGTCTAGGTTTTAAATAAGTATGCATGGTGTGACCATGCTTCGTCATAGAATCGAAAGTCTAAGTTGACCATGCTTCGTCATATAATCCACAGTCTAGGTTTTAAATAAGTATGCATGGTGTGACCATGCTTCGTCATAGAATCTACACACTGAAAATAAGCAGCTTCAAAGCCTTTCTCCATCTTGTGCATTCAAGTTCTGCCAAATCGCTGAGCAATTCCAAGAAAATATTAATACAAAGTTTTCCACACCACGGTTTTAAGATCTCTTTTGCGATAAAGAGATGAGTCAGATCAGATTAAAGAAAAAGCTCTCTCCTCCCCCCCCCCGGAAATCCAAAGATTATAGACCTATAAATCTTCATATATGTCGTTTGACTGATTAGAGCATGGAATAATCTTTTTCTACAGGTTATATGTGGCAGAGAGAGCAGACAAACGATGCAGTTCTTCAGGTTATCTATGGCAGAGAGTTCCGACAAACGCGGCAGTACAGTTATGTTTGTTTAATTCACGAGACAAGATAGACTGTTTCCAACGCTTTTTTTTTTTTTTTTTGTTCTCTCAGTTGATGTAATTTCCAGATTTTAAGGTCATCATGACTTCTTTTGCTCTTTGATTTAATGGGATAGTACTAAATTATATCGTTCAGAATGAGCAATATTTAATTCAGAATACATGAACATCGCACTGATCATTTAGCATATGCGAGGGATCTCCATACATCTTAAATTAAATAATGATAATTTATTGATGATGACCATATTGATGTTCGTTTTTACTTCAGTTGTGTGGTTTCGGATTTAAACGTAGCTTAACAAGGTTCAAGTCATATCGCTATGATCTGCAGTGTGGCAGTTTATAGTGATGTCTAGCACTGGGACATCATGCCGTGGACACGTAGCTTCATGTCCCACCCAGTCACATTATCCTGACACCAGATCAACCAGTCCTAATACTAACCTCCTAATGCTGAGCGCCAAGCGAGGCCGCTGCTAGTACCATTTTTATAATTCCTTGGCGACTTCCCGCATCCGAGGCGGACGCACTAATCGCCTTGGCCACTGGAGAGGTCTTGCATCAAATGTTACCTCGAATGTTCAAAACTATCCACGTGCTTCCTGCCGAACACAAGCACACGATAACAAAACCGGAAAACGCGTTGCCTGGCTCAAACATATATACATATGAGCCGAATTGTATGAAACAGAAAAGATTCAAAGGAAAAAGTTACAGTTTTAAATGGGTAATAGATGGGCATTCTGACTTAAAAATACTAAATGTTAGGAAGTTTTATTTATCTCAGATGCGATCAATGGAAGATGGAAAGACTTCTTTCCTAACTTTACATTTCAGTTCTATTTGTGGGGTGTGTATTTCTAAGTCTGGTGAACCCAACACTAAATCATTACAATTGCAGACTAGACTTCCACTTCAGAAACGTGCAATTACATTATTAATGCCTGCCGTATCATGAAATTAACTAGGAATAGAAAAGACATTTTAGAATACATTGTCTGAAAGGATCATTGTCTCTGTATTCACAGTTCCTGATTCTGCAGCTGTTCATTATAGTTAACAGGATACAATACAGTCGAATATAGGGTGGTCCAACATCTTCACAAAGTGGGCCACATGGACCAAAAATGTAAAGTTAGTGGACCGTACATGATATATATTATAGTAATGATACTGTAATTATAAAACTAACTTTCCGTATGAGCGCTGACCAAAAGGAAATGACCTACAGGATATATTTGTGACGCGTGCCTGTAGTTGGACCACTCCGGTTTAATGAATCTGCACACCTATGGGTTCCTTGCTAACTATGCCGAAGGACTTTTGATCGCTGGATAAATCTAACAACGGTATGTTTTTAACACTCTTTTGCACGCGTATCGCCTCTAAAGTTAGATGCTAACATTTAAAATAGCATTGTCAATAACTGAATTTATCTTCCATTGTCCTATTCAACGTCAACTGTGTCGGATAGATATGTGCATTGTTTTAAAACTTCTGTTTTTTTTCACGATTCGGTCGATCATCTCTACCCCCTCATCTACGCATGCAGGGAACACGGAAATATTGTTAAAAAGAAAAAAAATATCGGATACACTTATGCTATTGCAGCACCCATACCTGCTATCTCGAATCAAATAAGAGGATGCGCTCCAATGACCAAGGAGGGAAACAATTTTACTGCGTTTGGTCTTTGCTACATTCTTAAGAGGCAAGACACAAGATGTTCTTCTAATCTTTACATTTATACGTTCTTTCATTAAATGCAGTGCAGTTTCCTCGAAAATTTTAATACCAGCCTCTATCCCAAACATGCATATCAGTGACATATTTCTGCGAGCAAGTGAAAATCGACTGTCAAGATTTTGGCTTCATAACATCATCATTATAGTGCCCTCTTCACAGCATTGTTTCGTCATACAACAAACAACAATCGTCAAATGAAAGACTGACTATTGTCAAACTACAATCGTGAAATGAAAGACTATTTCAAACAACAATCGTCAAATGAAGGACGGACTATTACAATGTAAACCCCTCTTGTCAGCCATCACTGGTACACACAAAGGTGTCCGTTAATTTGAGCTGGATGTTTAAGAGAGGTAATGTTTATGTGATAAATGACTTTTGAGGAAGCCAGACACTGACTGGATTTGAGAGGTGATTGCTTACAAGCGGTAACGGATATAAGAGGTTCCACTTTGGCTCTTTGGCTGTGTATGAATATATAAAAGTACATATATTTACATTCGAAGCCCTATCTCAAAATAATAAACCCTTTTTATCCGCTCAGTTAATCGAAGTTTGCTGACCTGTGTTTGATGTATTGGTAGCACACTGAGGAAGAACGTACCGATTAGAGGTTCTTGCAGTCGACTGTTGGAGCTGTGTGCTTGTTAACACGCTGACCATGCAGCAAAGCGGCAAACCTTAGATCTCGAGTATCCGACAAGATCCAGGTTTACTTGCTGATGAGTAACGCTTATCGCTCAACAGCAAAATACGGAACATTCCTAGGGGATTTCGTACAATGGTTCTGTACGTTGATTTTACATTTCATATTCTGTTATTGTTACTTTTACAGATGTAGTTTGGTTGATTTCACAAGGATGTTTAAAATGAACGTGGATTAGCTACAAGAGAACTGTAAGTATTTTTTCATTTTACTTCCTAGTACCTTTTTATTTGTAGTTTTGGTCAATAGATATGATATTACTGAACTTCCGCTGAAACATTATACTCTATCAATTAGCAACGATATGTGTTAAATTTTACAATTCCTGTAGGTTTGTAAGCCAGTATATAATATTTATTCATATTTACAGGTCCGTCATTTGCAAATGTACTAAGTACGTGAACAACAGATATCTTTTCAAAATAATTAAGAGGAGGGGGTAGTTGTCGTCATTTTTCGATAGTATAACTGCTCAATGACACAACGTTTAAATAATATAAAAATCCAAGAGTAATAGATTGAAGTATGGAGGACAGTCCTAAGTCACTACCTTATATTGATGCATAGAGGACAGTCTTAAGTCAGTGGTTTATATTGATGTATGGAGTACAGTCCTAAATCACTGCATTATGTTGATGTATGGAGGACAGTCTTAAGTCAGTGCCTTATTTGATGCACAGAGGACAGTCTTAAGTCAGCGCCTTATATTGATGTACGAAGTACAGTCCTAAGTCACTGCATTATGTTGATGTATGGAGGACAGTCCTAAGTCACTGCCTTATATTGATATATGAGGACAGTCTTAAGTCACTGCTTTATATTGATGTGTGGAGGACAGTCATCAGTCAGTGCCATATATTGATGTATGGAGGACAGTCATAAGTCAGTGCCTTATATTGATGTATGGAGAACAGTCTTAAGTCACTGCCTGATATTGATGTATGGAGGACAGTCTTAAGTCGCTGCTTTATATTGATGCATAGAGGACAGTCTTAAGTCACTACCTTGTATTGATGCATAGAAGACAGTCTTAAGTCACTATCTTATATTGATGCATAGAAGAAAGTCTTAAGTCACTGCCATATATTGATGCATGGAGGACAGTCTTAAGTCACTTCCTTTTATTGATGCATGGAGGACAGTCTTAAGTCACTGTCTTATATTGATGCATAAAGGACGGTCTTAAGTCACTGCCTTATATTGATGCATGGGGGACAGTCTTATGTCACTTCCTTTTATTGATGTATGGAGGACAGTCATAAGTCAGTGCCTTATGTTGATGCATAAAGGACGGTCTTAAGTCACTGCCTTATATAGATGTATGGAGGACAGTCTGAAGTCACTGCCTTATATTGATGCATGGAGGACAGTCATAAGTCAGTGCCATATATTGATGTATGGAGGACAGTCTTGAGTCAGTGCCTTATAATGCATGGTGGACAGTCTTAAGTCACTTCCTTACATTGATGTATGGAGGATAGTCATAAGTCAATGCCTTATGTTGATGCATAGAGGATAGTCTTAAGTCGCTGTCTTATTTGATTGTATCACCATATAATTGATCTATTTTAGTGTAGGACAAGGTATGTGTAATGGTTGTTGCAATCTTGAATGTTTTACAACATTTTCAAATGCAGTTTGAGTAATGTCATCAAGAAGACTATATTTAAAATATACATGTTTCTCAATCTAATATTTGTAGAAGAGATTATAGTATCTTCTTTCAGACTTTTCATAATCTATAATGAAATATACATGTATTTAATTTCTCTGAGGTGTTCAATTTGTTTAAGAACATTTTATTTCTTATTTACTATTTTAACAAACACAAACAGCGCAACATATAAAGTAGGCATCAAGAAAATAAATGGACATTAGTTAATGTTCGATCAAAATCTGTCGAATATTTCAAAGTTATAAATACGTAAATACTTTTAGGGGAGGTAACTCCCTGAAAGCGCAATAACACTGTGATTTTGATAACATTAACCAAATATAAATAATTTGAATATTTTATACTTGCATAATATATTACCCCCTTCCCCACTTTATTTTCATCTAAATAACTTTCATATGTCGATAAATCTACTTTCTACGTGTGTAACAATAAAACAACTTTCTACGTGTGTACGAATAAAACTACTTTATATGTGGTGGAGAATATAACTACTTTCTACGTGTGTAGGAATAAAACTACTTTATACATGTGTAAGAATATTACTTTCTATGTGGTGGAGAGTAAAACTACTTTCTACGTGTGTAGGAATAAAACTACTTTTTATGTGGTGGAGAATAAAACTACTTTCTACGTGTGTAGGAATAAAACTACTTTATACATGTGTAAGAATAAAACTACTTTCTATGTGGTGGAGAATAAAACTACTTTCTACTCTGTGTAGGAATAAAATTACTTTCTACATGGTGGAGAATAAAATTACTTTCAACGTGTGTATGAAAAAAGTTACTCTGTGTGTGTGTGTGTGTGTGTGTGTGTGTGTGTGTGTGTGTGTGTGTAAGAATGAAACTACTTTCTACGTGTGTAAGAATAAAGCTACTATCTACGTGTGTAAGAATAAAACTAATTTCTACGGATGGAAGAAAAAAGCTACTTTCTACATGTGCAAGAATAAAACTGATTTCTACGTGTGTAAAAGTAAGCCTGATTTATATAAAGGAGAAAATGGAAGTATACATTTATTTTTTGGAAAAAAAAGTTTCATGGAGAAAAGGAGATTTATCGCAAGTGTTGTGTACATTGATTGTATGCACAACATTTGCTTATCAAATGACACATGAAAATATTCTGTCAGATATACTTCCGATATTTAATAAATCCTTTATATCAATGTGTTCCAGTGTGTATTGCCAATTTTATGCATACATTTATTTCAAATTGCGAAACATACCATTATGTTAAATTTGTCTTAAAAAGCACGCTTGTCAACACTATTGAACATATTCCACAAAATCACCAGAACTCATAAAATACCAGTGAGCCCGACAGAAGGCATTTCTCTTAAATTATATAAAAATTAAAACAACTCGAAAAGTTCATATCGAACTTTGTTTTTGGAGCAGGAAAGTTTCATTGATTTACTACATTATGATATCATCTTAATTTTTAATTTGCTTGTACGAAGAGGGTTTTTTTTTTAGTCACTACTAAGTTTGTCAGAAAGTAAAATGGACACGATACAGTAATGTCTTCATCATTATCTATTCTTCTTCAACTTCAGTTCAATTAGAATAAAATAAGCTTTCTCGGATTTACGAAAAAGAATTACAAATCAGTACAGATAAACAGATAAGTCTCGAGACATCTATTTCTCACCCATGCGACAGAGAATCTAGCTGTTTTGCTAACCTTACTTTTCTTATCTCAGTCTGGTTGTCTCGGGTCGCCTCAGTCATGTTCACGCGCTTGGAACTACTTTAAAAAAAAAAGAAGAAACCATTGTTGTCTTCTGCTATGCCTGACATATTTGTTCTAAAATCAAACAGCAACAACAACAACAAATATATAAGAAAAACATAGTAACTTAAGGTCTCTCCATTTTTGAGAACACACCATACAAAACATTTCGAGAGAGAGAGAGAGACAGACAGACACACACACACACACGCACACGATGCCGAGCTTTTTGGTATTATGCTAGTTCGTTGCACACAGCATGGTCAGTTTTATCCTATCTGTAGGCCTAACTCAGTACATTTTCAGGTCAGCGTCATTAAATGTAGCTAAATCTACCTAACTAGTTTTAAATACTTCGTGTGAAACAAATTATATACTGTTAGCTACATTTAATGACGCTGACCTGAATATTGACCGTGCTACAGATAGGATAAAATTCTCAATGCTGAGTGAAATGAACTATGACAGAAAACACTGATCTATGTACATAGACTATAGACCTATACACTTCATAGCCTCCCAACTCTCTTAGCAACTACAGAAAACTTAGTAACAGCCAGAAATGTGTGATGTCAAACATGCTTTATTCTAATTTTGTTAATCATCTCCATTGTGCCCCAGTTGAATTAAAAATATACCTACAATATTTAATGAAAAATAATGCACTTACCAGCCAGAAGGAATAAATTATCTGTCAACACATTAATCCATAAGCAAATTTCACTGTAGCACTTGCCATATTTCCAAGACAGAAAAATAAATTTTCAAAGAATCCGTAAACTTGAAAGTTTAGCACATGGTTATCAGCTAGGGTCTGTATTTGGAGGGTCTTTCATACAGGGTGGTAATTTTACAATCAATATTAACTACAACACAAGTACGTCACAAACAGTTTCACCTCCTCCAAAGAAATGGCACGGATCTCTAATTACCCGTGAACAACCCAAGCACGGACACTCATGTAACTTTAAAAGCCTATACTATAATAGCCTAAACGATACTGGGCCCACAGAACTGTGGGCCCAGTATCGTTTCATTATGTACAATATAATTTTCTAAATTGGAACTGATGAAAATGAAACATTTTCTTGTAATAAATATCAACTATTTATTGTTAATTTTATATAACATCCATATATTAAATGTGATAATACCTCAATACTATGCAACGTTTTATGTTGTTATTTTTTTGGCTCACGCATAAAAACTGTGTACCTCGGATGACACGGTCACGCCACAGTCCTCATTAACATATTTGTATTAATGCACCGCATGTAAACATTTGCGCGTGAACTATATTGCACAAGTGAGGAGTTCTTTCTTACTTTAAAGGATAATATTGGGTGAGAAAAAGAATCTACGTTGGGATTTGGACCGAGACAAGGAAATCTCAGTCGCAGGGTTACATTATATGTCTCCCTACGAGGCTTGCCTCGTGGGGAGACATAATGTAACCCCACGACTGGGATTTCCTTGTCTCGGTCCAAACCCCAACATAGATTCTATATATATTCAATAAATATAAAAAAAAAAAAAAAAACACAAGACCGAAAACTTCATCGTTTTACCTGATATGGACCCAGTCCGTGCTTAGAGTTGTGAAATTTTCTCAATTCTGGAATAAATAAATAACTACCAATCGAAATCCAGAACCCATATCTTGAACACTCATTGATAGGAAAACGCAGGTAAACAGCAAATGAAAACCACTATGCTCTTTACCTGCACAAATCAGATTTTGTGAAATCAAGCAGATAATTCTATATTCATGACGTAAATTATGTGATCGTATGTTGCGTCAGTCATTTTACAGCTTCGAAACGCTTCTGTACGTTTTCCGGAAATTGTGCTTTCTTGAGGGAAAATGTCTTATTGCAATGCTGGGTCTCTAGTGGATCGCAAATCAAACAGAGTTTCACTCAGCTGATCATACAGTCGCTTTTTTACTTCAGGGAAACTGGCGTCATACAGGAACGACACGCCAAGAAAGTTAGTTTCTGCAATATATCCATAAATTTCCAGTTTAAAACACAAATATTTTACTCAGTAAGATGAATTGTAAGCATGAAAGTCATACATGAAAATCAAAATGTACTGAAAACACAGTCGTTACTGCACTGTGATGTTGTAGCCTGGAACCAGAATAGCAATCTATTTTATAGCTGTTGTAGCCTGCAACCAGAATAGCAATCTGTTTTATATCTGTTGTAGCCTACAACCAGAGTATCAATGTTTTATAGCTGTTGTAACCTGGAACCAGAATAGCAATCTGTTTTATAGCTGTTAAATTTAGGCATACATCATAAGCAAAAACTGAGTGCAGTTCATTCCAAAATAAACCATCATAGATGTTTACAAATGCTTTTGGGAGAAGCTTGTAAAGTGAAGTTTTCAATCACCTGCGCGATGTTTTAAATACTTGCTGAAGTTTCAGGTACATGAAACTCAAGATTTCCGAATATTTGTACCTGGTTTGTGTTATAGAAAGATGAAACCCAAAGAGTGATTTTCGGGTCGAGATCGAGAGAAGCTGTCTACTTTGATTAAAGTCATACCCCTCACGGTCTTTTTTCTTGTTGAACGGGAGACTGATATAATAATCTTGAATATCATCAGCGTTCGTCTGCTGAAATAAGTACTGATTTCACTTTTACCTAGTAAAAGTTACAAGACTTACATCGTACCAAAATTGTCATCTATGGACGCGCATAGTTTCTACGTCTCATTCCGCTGCAGCATCAAAACCACGATCTGTATGACGTAACCGAAAATTATGTATTTCGTTTATACTTGTTTACTTTGTTCGCCGATAAAAGACGATGAAAGTCATATACGTATGTTTTTTTATTTAGTTTTTTCATGCTTTCTAAGTGACCTGAAAAGGTTCCCATTTCCCTCAGAAAAATAAACTCGCAAAAGGTCAAGAATCACTAGCAGACATTTGTGCATTCCACAAAACCAGAATATACCCCAAACACCCTGACGTTCCCAATATCATACATTTTCTTCCATTGAAAGCTATTGATGAAACGATTAACAGCACAACACAGGAAGAAACTTTAGATCATTCAGAGACTGGAGGGGATGAGGAGCACAACAAAGGTGTAGAAGAAAACAAAATGAAGCTGAAGAAGGCCCGGATGTAGTTGAGCAGCATTGGTTCAGCCACATTGAAAGGATATGTTTCAGAGCCTAAACCAAAACGCGTATTTGAGAAAATTTATCTGAGTAAATTAGTAAATTTCAAAGCTACCATGGAGTACTCTATTGTAAATGCGGTCAAAGTCTTTATCAAGACTATGAGAATATTGGGTTCATCTAACATATCACGGATTATTAAGTGGTAAATGGGGTCAAAATTATGAAAGCTATCAGGAGTACTCAATGCTAATTGGGTCAAAATTAGTAAATTTTAAAGCTCTCCTGCAGTAGTCAGTGGTAAATGAGGCCAGTGTCACGATCAAGACTCAGAGAACTAATGATGCTTTGTTGTTGTTGTTATTGTTGTTGGGTTTAACGCCATTTTTCAGCACAGGATAGGCTATACATGGCGGCCAGTATTACAGGAAGAACCAGGGAAAACCCCGGAGAGAACCACCGACCCACGAGAAGCTACTGGCAAGCTTTCTCACACACCCACATTGGCCGAGCCCGAGACTCGAACCCACGCAGACAGAGGTGAGATGGCAGTGATCCATAACGGAGAGCACTTTAGACCACTTGACCACTCGGGGCCCCCTGATGATTTGTAACTGTTCATCAGTGTAGACGTTAAATAACGGTAAAACACGTTTAAGCTTTCAGAAAGTAGTGGTTGAAATGGCTACGGTATTCTGTACTGTACATAGCTTGTGCATTGATGCAAACATAAACAAACCAAAAATTTAACTAAAGTTTGATCCATAAGATTAATCGAGAGAAACAAAAAAAAAAATCGTCAACTTTGATTTTTAATTGATTTGCCCTTCTGAAATAACAAGAATATGAATTTAAAACTAACAATTACAACAGCGGCTTTTTCAAACTCGAAATATTGGATTATAGAAGCCTTACATAGGTCGAACAGTGTGAAATGACCTTGTCGTGGGCCGTTTCAATCTCTGCTAGTTTAAGCACCGAAGAGCGATGCAACTAATGTTTATCTTGGTTACCGAGAAAGAATGTTCAAGCGATGGAATAGCAAGATTTGCTATTTTGTGTGCATGATGTTCGCAGTAGAAAATCAAAATAGTTTATGAGTCAGGATAAAGATCACGTGTGAGTTAAGATTAACAGAATCTATATTGTAGTTTGCACCGAGAAAATGAAATCCCAGTCAAGGGGATACACTATTTGTCTCTCCCACGAGGTTGTGTCGAACGAGTGGGGAGAAAAATAATGTAACCTCGTGAATGGAGTTTCCTTGTCTTGGTACAGACACCAACATAGATTATTTTTCTCACCCAATATTTTCCATTCAAATTATAATAACCCTGCATTTTTGCAATATAGTTAGTAGATTCAATACGTACAATATTAATTTGGTACTATTATTGCATCTCTCTTTTTATATAGGTCACCAGGTCTTATACCGGTTTATGGAAATCTTAATAATTATCTAAGTAGAATCTAGCTATATATGCCACTCTTAGAAAAGAAAAGACATTTTTGGAGTGATTGGGTGGGGGAATACAAGATCAAGTATATATTTTCTTTAGTATGGTTGAAAATATTATACAGCTTAAATATGACCAAAACTCCGATTAAAAGAAATTTTGCACTAACTTGATCTTAATTACAATGTGTATTTAATATTATTTTCATTCATCCATTTTGAAGAACGAAGATACCCATATGACACGGCACGGGAATATTGTTTTTAGAGAATATAAATGTTGAAGTGCAACCTGGCATAACTGAATTCAGATAAGTAAAATTTGAGAATGCCAATTCCTTATCATTAGAAGGCGTTGATTAATTTGTCATTAACATACGAAGTAGTAAATTCAGTGAGGCGTTGATTAATTTGTCATTAACAGACGAAGTAGTAAATTCAGTGCCTGAGGAAATACAAACTTTGTTATCAAAGTGATATATATATATATATATATATATATATATATATATATATATATATATATATATATATATATATATATATATATATATAGCTTAATGGGAGCGCTTTACAGATATTATCTAATCATGTGATAATGACAGGTTTAAGGGGAAGTTATTTGAATTTGCAACAGGCACAATGGAGAGAATGTTGGCATA
>JAECUM010062021.1:0-21106 GCA_016617855.1 Megalonaias nervosa | reverse complement strand
TTTTTCATAGGCATATAACAGCCATTTAGAGTTTTGCAAACACTACCGTTTTCTGTTTTATTTGTTTGTCTTGTCTATGTTTTGTATATGCCTTTGAAAAAGACTCATTAAGAGTCGAAAGCGCTCAGCAAGAGGACAAAAGATAATGCCGAACAAGATAGTCACATGGAACAAATACAATCGCATACATGTAAAACCTCTTACTTTTTCTCCATGGAGGAATAATGAAACTGGCTGCTCAAACCACTTAAGAAACATTTCATGTGAAAGCAGTCACCAAATATTTACATGCAAATAGCATCCAACTGTCTTTTAACTGCATACGCCGTAGACATATCGCTTGGTGTGATCAACGAAATTAGAAATTATATAGTAACTCCTATGCAGTGTCAGTTACGTCAGATATTGCGGAATATCCAAACACCCTAACTTCCCTGGACAACAGTATAGAGTTCATTAAACACGTTTGGAGGACAGAATTTTATGATATTCTAACTTTTTACATTAGAGGATTTATAGCGACAAAAAATCAGCCTGGGCTATTATAGCGACAATGGGAATTTTGTATAGCGACTAGCACACTCTGGGTCTGTATAGCGACAAGAGGAATGGAACAGGTAGGGTGACGTCACGGTAGTGGACATTGGCAACAATGTAGCAATGTAGTAACGTGACGTCATGCCACCTGTATCATTTCTATATACAAACACGAATCAGTCGCGTTCGTGTTTTAGTAGAGCAGGTTTTTAAATTATTTTTTTTATGGCAAGAAAGAATAAATCTTTTTGAGGCAATGGAGTGGCCCTGAAAAGAGCCTTTGTTTGTTATGTTAACACCATTCCGTTAACATAGAAGGCATCGCATAGGTCTTCTTCTCTTCCTCAAACTTCGTCTAACCTCTGGTCCATAAATCAGAACTCGCTTCAGACAGCCTTATCTCTCCACAAAGATCCTTCATTTCCAAAGGGCTGTATCAGTGATCTGGGTAATTGCCCATGATGATCTGACATACATGGGATAGTCCGGGTTGAACAGCATCGACGATAGGAGGGTAGACGATTCTACGTTGGTCCACATCTTTGTGACGAGAACAGTTGAAGGGAATGAAGTGAACGGCGTTTATTTATAGTGGAAGAGCGGATCGAAACGGATTGAAATTGTTCAACAATCCCAACACGCGTTACAAATTTCAGTCACTTCGCGGAGTCTGTCTTCCAATCCGAAGAGAGCTACCTGTGACGTCACATTCCCTAAATAGGTGCGCTAGCGTCTGTGCGCATTAAATCGATGCGACATTGTTTTGTGAAACATGACGGAAACTAAGAAGACAATGAATTGGGGTGCACCAGCTGTGGAGACGAGAAGCGATGGCATAGCAGTGGCTACCAAAGTTAACTCAGCGCTACTTCCAGAAGAGGTTGATTTCAATTGGGATTTAGTAGATTTTTTCTCTTCTTCACAAGAATTTGTTCCGGTACCAGTACCTTCGCCACCTTCTCCTTCTTTACCACACGTCGAGGATTTTAAACAAAGACAGAAAGAAGAATTGGAGAAATTTTTACAACAGCAGAAAGAAGCAGAACAAGTATTTCTCCTTGAACAGCAACAGCGAGAAGAAGAAGAAGAAGCAAGAAGGAAACGACATGAAGAAGAAGCAGTAGAGAAGAAACAAAGGCTAGGAGAGAAGGAGAACAGTGAACCTCAAACAGTAACGGTACTCTTGGACATTTTGGCTGAGTTAAGAAGCCTAAAACAAATGTATCAGACTTCTTTATTACGACCCAAGAGAAAAAGACCTTCCCGAGCCAAACAGCCTAACCCTGTTATTACACCAGAGATACCACCCCTAGTGATTTCTACTAAATCATTGACAGGAGCAAGTCCAGAAATAGGCCTTGGCCGTGGCAAAGGCTTAAGGCAGTTAAAGCGGATTGCTTCTCGTTCCTGAGTTTGTTCTAAGAAAAAAACAAACACCCAACGGTCCTTTTCAGGGCCACTCACTTCTTTCGAAAAGAGATACTAATTCATTTTGCCAAAATCAATTAAAACTCAAAATCCCTTGTTTAACCCTATGATGTACGTGTTGTGAGTGCATGAGTGTAGACCCTTATTATTCTAAACAATCAAAACCAAGAGACACTTACGTTTTTTCAGTCTGGTCTATTCTGGTACAAATTTTTACAATTCAATATCACAACATAACACAACACTTTTAAAAAGTTCATAGACTTCTTCTGTGTCTTTTTTTCTTTCACTCTCTCTGTTTTCTAATTTTCTTCACTTTCACAGTTTTTCCTCCTCTTCTTCTTCCTGACTTTTTTCTCTTCTTCTTTTCTTTTCTATCTTCTCTTTCTGAACGTGTCGGGGTTCTTCCTTTGCCGAGGGCACCTCTTCTTCTTCTTCCTCCTCCTGCTCCTGTTGTTTCTTAGGGCACTCTGAAGACCAATGTCCTTTCTCTTGACAATGATAACAAGTATCTTGACTTTTGTCTCTTCTGACACTGGTCTTGCTGTTTTGAAGGTCTGGACCTTCTGTAGCCCAATGCCCTTTCTTCTGACAGATATAGCAAGTATCTTGACTTTTATCTCGAAAGGAGGGAGAGTAGTCCGTCGGCTTGTCTGAAGAAAACTTTCGTATGACACCTCGCAAAGCTCGAATCAGAAGTTCGATCTGTGTGGGTTCTTCCATCGTGCTGATCGGCTTGAGAGTGAAATGAATACTGAGAGGGAAGGCACCAGCCCTTTATATATGCACTAAGCCTAACATGGATATATAGGGGTCCATGGCATTTCAAATGTAGTCATTTGACTTTTTTGCAGTCAAGATGAAACGATCGCATCATTTCGTAAAGAAAGGAGAAGAAAGTAAGAGGCAGAAACGTGATTTATCGCCTCGCACAGAAGCCGAAGTCTTGGCTCAAATTCATGCCAGCGATTTTGAAGATGAGATGAGTGAGCCAGAATCTAAGCCCAGAGAGTCTACGCTCAGTCAAAGTCCATCACCACCAGTAAACTCTGAAAAGTACTACCACATTCGAGAGACGGACAAACGTTCCTCCAGAAAATTTAGAACTACGGCCTACACGTACGCAATGAAGTTTAAAGATTTCAAGTCCGACGTACCGTTGGAGAAAGCAGAAGGGTTCATCACTGATGTGTGGGTTCCTTGCTAACCACACTGAAACGGCAATGTCAAGCCAAAGAAGACCATCGCTTGAGACTTTCCATTCATCACGACAGTTTGAAGTCCCCTGTTTGGATCGAGTTTAGCAATCCAGCAGAATTGACACCTTCCAAAGTCATGGACAAGATTCAACACGTGCAACAATCCAACGACAAGTTTCACATCACCGACGGAAAAGTGACACTGTTCATGACCCACGTGTCTCTTCCCCAAGGGACAGGACAACATGGCAAAAAGGTGTTCTTGGTAGACAACCTTCGCAGCATCAAGCGCAGCCTCGTTCAAATTAACAACACTTAAGACCAGATGTGTTTGTCCCGTGCCATCATGGTGGGACGAACGTATGCCGACAAGAACGACACGGCAGAATGGAAAAGAGCCTGGAAAACTATTCAACGATCGGACCCAGCCAAACAACAAAGAGAAGCAGAACTCTTGTTACAGCAAGCAGGACTATCCAAAGACACACCCTGTGGCATTCCTGAAATGCAAAAGTTGTAAGACGTCTTGGCTCCACGCTACACCTTGAAAGTACACCCTCAAGAAGTGCGCGGACCTCTGTTGTTTCGAGGCAAAAATTTCAAAGACGGAAAATACATTCACGTCTATCATCACGATGAACATTTTGATGCCATTACCAGTATCACTGCATTCCTGTCATACAGTTATTACTGTGAGATATGTGACTATGGCTATAACAATCGAGAGCAACACAAGCATTGTGGATGGAAATGTGAGGGATGTTTAGCCTCTAAGTCCTGTCTGGACGAAGGACAAGAACGAGTGCATTGCCCAGCTTGTCAGCGCACGTTTTTCAGTCCAACTTGTTACCAACCACATCTAAAGACGCTAGGTTCACAGCAGAAATGTGCTTGTCAACTCCTGAGATTGTGCCCTACTTGTGGACAAGGCATACGTACCAATAATACCAAGGCGCACGTCTGTTCAGGAAAGAAACGATGTCACATTTGTCACCAAATCGTGGACTTGGAACACCAATGCTACATTCAAACATAACAATCCAAATATGAAAAAGAAGATAATGACCAGAAGAAAGGGAATTTCATCTTTATCGAGTTCGAATGCATGCAAGAGACTGGCATTCACATTCCTAATTTCTGCGTGGCTCATCGGGCGTGCGAGAAGTGCATCCAAGAGCCTGTCACTGTAGCAAGATTCCTGGAGGACGTGAAAAAATCTTTCGGGGATCGAACACACTAGCCGATTTCGCCCAATGGATTTTAAGCCCTATTGACGAGACGTGGAGCCAAAAAGACATCGAACGTTACGGAGATTGTCATCGCTATGCCACGGTGATGTCTCACAATTTTTCGGGATACGATGGTCAGTTTCTGTTGATACTATGCGGAACAAGGTTCCGAACGTCCTAAAGTGACTTTGAACGGAGCCAAACTCATTTCCATGCAAGTGGGCCAAGTGCAGTTTAAAGATTCGATGAGTTACTTGGCCATGCCATTGAGCCGCATGCCTAAAACGTTTGGAATGACAGAAATGGTCAAAGGCTATTTTCCGCACTTTTTCAATACCGAAGCCAATCAACACATCGTTCTACTTCATTTGCCCGAGGCTCACTACTACGGCCCTGACAACATGGGTACCGAACAACGAGAAGCTTTCTACGCTTGGTACCACACTCACGCCTCGGACCCTTTCGACTTTCAGGAAGAAATGTTAAAATATTGTCGTTCCGACGTGGACATTTTACGTCGTTGCTGTGGAAAATTTCGAGAACTGTTCATGGAACATGGAGGGATCGATCCTTTGAAAGAAGCCTGCACTATTGCCAAAGCGTGTTCCTTAGTGTACCGCCAACGATTTATGCCCGAAAACACCTAGCTGTCATCAGTCCTCAAACAACCAATTTTGTCAAATGTCAATACTCGGTCAAAGCCCTACGCTGGTTACATTACTTGTGTGACAAGGAAGACAAATGGATCCAACATGCCCGCAACGGAAGAGGTGAAAAGACTATTGGAAAGTATTCGGTAGATGGCTGGGACTTAGAAAACCCCCAGATTGTGTACGAGTTTAACGGGTGCTTATTTCACGGATGTCCTATCTGCTACCCTCAACGTAATACTAAAAATCAGTTTTTACAACGGACTTGTACCAGGCCACTTGTCAGCAATGCTTGAAGTTAGAAGAGCAAGGATACCAAGTGGTAGAAATGTGGGAACACGAGTACGATCAGCGATTGAAAACCGATCCCGAGTTTAAGTGCATCGTGGAAAGTTACAAGCTGGTAGATCCACTGAACCCAAGGGATAGTTTGTACGGAGGACGGACGAATGCCACCTATTTGCTGTACCAAGCCGACGAGGAGAAAGGAGAGGAAATAAATACTTGGACGTGTGTTCTCTGTATCCGTACGTGTGCAAATATTGTCACGTTCCCGCAGGGCACCCGCAATTGCTGACGGAACACATCGACGTGGACAATATTCGACAATACGAAGGATTGATCAAGTGTAAAGTCTTGCCTCCCACGAACTTGTACCATCCCATTTTACCTCACCACTGCCAAGGAAAACTGATGTTTCCCTTGTGCCGTACTTGTACTGAAACGTGCAACCAAGACCGACCTTGTCAGCACACTCAGGAAGAACGCGCCTTGACAGGAACGTGGGTCAGCGTGGAACTGTTTAAAGATCTGGACTTGGGATACCAACTGTTAGAAGTGTGCGAAATTTGCCACTTTCCCAAGACAGAAACATACCACAAGGGCGACGAGACTCAGAAAGGTATTTTCGCAGACTACGTGAATGCCTTTTTAAAACTGAAACAAGAAGCCAGTGGCTATCCTTCCTGGTGTCACACTCCCGAAGACCAAAAGAAATTCAAAGACAAATACTGGGAGCAGGAAGGCATCATTTTAGACCACGTGGAGAAAAACGAAGGAAGGGGATCGTTTGCCAAAGTGATGTTAAATTGCTTGTGGGGCAAAATGGCACAACGACTGTGTTTACCCAAGACGGAGTATATGACAGAACCTTCTCGCTACTTCCAGATGATTTACGACAAAACCAAATACATGAAACACTTGGACGTCCTTCGTGAGGACTTGATCTTAGTCAATTACGAAGAAGAACTGGACTTTGTAGAAGCCGACGAATTTGGAAATGTCATCACTGCGGCTTACGTGACAGCCCATGCTCGCTTAAAATTGTACGAAGCTTTAGAACTGTTAGGAGATCGTGTGCTGTATTTTGACACGGACAGTTGCATCTACATCGATCGTCTGGGTCAATGTCACCCTGTCATCGAAGGAGACCGTTTAGGAGCCTGGACGTACGAGCATCCCGACGACAAGATTATAAGTTTTGCAAGTGGCGGTCCCAAAAATTACGGCTACGAATACCGTAACCCTCATGGAGAAGTACACACGGAGTGTAAAGTTAAAGGAATGAATCTCAATTATCGCACCAGTCTACTGGTGAACATTGGCGTCTTGAAAGAAGCCTTGCAGTCTGGAGAGGATGGAAATTTTAAAGTAACCACCCACGAACCGCACAAGATTGTACGTTTACCCGCGCACCAAATCGTCAGTCGACCTTTGGAAAAAGTCTATCAAATCATGTACCAGAAGCGAGTTCGGCTTCCCAATCACTTCACTTTACCGTTCGGTCACACTGATATTGGCGAGCATATAAAAAGGGACAACATTCAAGACTGATAGTTCATTGTCACTACAAACGCCAAGCGAGAAAAATGAATCCTTTCACACAGCAAGCATCAAGCAAGAGTAAACTCGAGTACAATGCTGTGCCTTGCGATGGCAGGGATGCCGTACGCTATGACCTTAGCGATTCAGTACCACATCATCATGAGAACTTTGCTATAACTACTACTACCATACCTACCATGGAAAGTGATGATGTGCGTGTCAAACCTGATGGATGCGAAAGCGATGCCACTCGTTATCGTACACCTTTTCACTTTACTGGTTTTTATCGTGGATGTCATCCTAATGAAACCATGCGGCTACCACCCTACGGATGTCATGTAAAACAGAGCAGGCTCCTGCATATTTCACCGTACCCTCATCGAAATGAACCTGTGAAAGACGAATATTCGTTCCCTGTGCGTTTGCCAGAATACTGCGACTATGAAAATCGATTCCAAACCTTCCGAGGAAAATGGCCAAAATATCTGGGAGGACCTACCCCCGAAGAATTAGCTAGAGCTGGATTTATCTACTTCGGCGAAGGGGATAAAGTCAAGTGCTTCAGTTGTGGTGTGTCACTTTACGAGTGGGAGAAGAAAGATTGCGCTTACCTGGAACATGCTCGAGATTGTCACTACCTACCTTTAGTGGGACCTCGTCATTGGAGTGGGCATACCATATCGTGTAAGAAACCAACTGCTTGGCTAGGAGTCAAACATTGGACAACCCCTAGACAAGTATTTAAACCCCATGTAGAAAATAATATTCAAAGATTACCAAACGAATTGCAAGAGAAGATCTACAATGACATTTGGCAGGGACTTGCCAAGCCAAATCTCAATTAGTGACTGTAGAACTTTTGTGTCGAGAAATTCACAAGAGGAAATTGACAAAAGTCAACAAACAAATCCGATTTCTCTGGATCAAGGGTGCGTTCGTTCTACTATTTCGCTTTAGACCATTTACATTTGAAGATTTTATTGACATTCTTGACCGATTCCTGGAATGGCAGTGGCCAGAAATTACTCACTTTGTCCATTACTTTCGCTCTAGGAGAGGTGTTTGACTGACATGGTTATGGATACTTTACAAGAGAACATTCGTGGTTTGCCTGTGGAATTGAGAGAACGCATTTACTGTGAGTTCGTCAAAATACAAGTGAAACGCAAAGAACTATTGCATCCGTTACGTCACCGATATTGGAACCACTGGTACCTAAATGGTATAAGAGGACTGATTCTGATGAAAGTGTTCCAGTGGTCAGACATTGATGAATCGCGTGAAATTCATAAATTTTTAGATGCCACTCATTCAACTTACAAGGTGATCCTAATACACCGAATTCCAACGGACGAGTTAGAGGATTGCAACAAATCTTTACAAGAACAATTCTTTCTAGTTCAAGAGGAAACTTCTGTGCGACGTGTGGTGTGTGAGTTAGTGACTAAACTTTTTGGTACTGTACTAAAATAAAATAGAGGCTATTCAAAAAGTATACTTATTACCTGACACCAAAGAGGGTATAAAAACGGACTACCATGCCACGACCTTTATCATTCGTGATACAACAGATTCCGTGGAAGGAAATCAATGACACTATTCAAACGGTGGAGGATTACGATCGCCTATTACGAGAACTGTGTCCATTGAATTGGGGTCGACGTGTAGTGTGTGTCTTAGTGACTTGCTTTCTGGGATTTCGTTTACCAGCTGATTCTTTGTGGACTCTTTACGAACAGAACCTACCACTCCAAAAAACATGAAAGTGGTCCCTTTAAATGTACACGAGAGACTCATTCTGCTCAAAGCTTTGCGCTTTCATCTTGATGCTTCCCAACCTCTACGGGAAAACAAGATTCGTCAACGTTTAGGCACTGAAGATGTGTACGACGACGTGTGTGTAGCTTGTGACTTACACCCTCACTGGAAAGATGTACGTGACTGGAAAAGTTGGGGTTTTGAGGTTTGGACAAAAGAAGTGTCACAGTATGCAAAACATTTGAAATCCTAAAAAAATTAAAACGTTCCGTGAAAAAAGTAACTTTTAAACCAATGTTAGTGACAGTGCCAGAAGAAGAAGAAGAAGAAGTCGTGACCAAGGAAAACCACTCTCTTCAGGACAGGCCCGTGATCGACATCCCTGAAGGGCCATTCCGGGAGGACTCTTGCGTGATTGTGCCAAGGAGTGTAGAGACTCTCAGAACATTACACACTACCCCTACGATTTCACCTCTTGACCATCACAAATGTTGTACAGAGACTTGTTTATATTCCACTTTGATCGTTTTGATGTGTCTTTTATTTATGTACTTAACCATTTGGCTTTTATATATTTTTGTCTTTCGTGTTGTTCACTTTTAAAGATGGTAAAAAACGTGTCCTGAAAAAAAGTATAAAAACTCTTGTCTTGTCTGTCTTCGTGTCAAAAGTGACATTTCTTACACTACTATGGCTACCTCTACTGTCTCTGCTCCCTCTTCCTCCACTGTCAAAGTCATTGACGAACACGTAGATCGGACTAATTGGGAGGCCTTGTATCTTCGCCATCCCTTTAACATGCTCATTGCCGAACCGAGTGGTTGCGGCAAAACCGAATTTGTCAAACATTTGATTGAGCATAAACATCATTTGATCGACGCATCGTGTGGTGTTACAAAGAGTGGCAATCGGCGTACAGCCTTCTGCGAGAAAGTCAAGGCGATTCCATCGTCTTTGTGGAAGGCATTCCTGGCGAGGACGACAGGATCGTGTCTGACCCTAGTCAAATTCATTTGGTTATTTTTGACGACATGTTAGGAGAAGACAAAGAAGAAATTAAACTCTAGTTTACGCGCAAAGGGCATCATCGTAATGCCAGTGTCATTTACATCACTCAAAATTTGTTTCAACAAAGTAAAGCCCATCGTACCATCAGTCTCAATGCTCATTACGTGGTGTTGTTTAAAAGCCCTAGAGATAAATTGCAAGTACAAGTCTTAGCCAAACAGTTAGGGACGCCTTGGCTGACTCATGCGTACGACGATGCCACTCAAACCCCACACGCTTATTTACTCGTGGATTTAAAACCCACCACTCCCGATTATTTGAGATTTCGTACCCATCTGTTTCACCACTGGTGCCAAGACGGAGGGCCTGTCGTGTACACGTCCCCTTCGTCGACTTAATCACAATCACCAAAAAAATCTATAAAAACCTCGGTCACTTTGACTCTGTCTCACATATCGTCAACATCGTCCCTTCAGTCTCATCTTCCTATTAAATTGATTCGTGCCTTGTATGGTATCAGTCGCGAAAAAAAATCCACAAATACGTGCTCGTGTCTTAGAAGCTAGTCTCAGAGAAGTCTTACGATGGTTTACGGTGACAGCACATCAATTACTGCAAGGCATCATTCAGATTCCACATCAAACCAAACTTTTTTTTGAGAGAAACAAAGGCGCCTTGACGCAACTAGCCGATCCTTGCATCGACACTCAAACGAAAAAGCAAATCATTTTGAAACCTGGAGGTAGTGGTTCTCTAGGAGGTGTCATCATTCGTTCCCTCTTAAAATGGGATCCTAATGCTCCCAAAGTCGTCCCAAAGAAAAAAGCCACGCCCAAACGTACCCAGAAGAAAAAGAAAAAGAGCAACGGTGTCAAGACCAGGTCACAGCCTCAGAAAAAGAAAAAGAAAAGTCCACAGAAAACAGCTTCTACTCGCAAGAGAGTGTCTCCAAAAACTTCTCCTCCAGCGGTGACACCCTCTTCCTCTTTAGCGGCAGTGGCCGCTGCTCACAAAGTACCTGCCCCCAAAATCAAAGTCCAAGAGAGAACGGGTATGTTACAGAGTTTACTAGATTTGTCCAAGCAAGAACTGTCCCGATTTAGTCCGTTGCGAACTCCTCCACGACGTGTGTTGCCTGTCATCAAGTTGATACGACGTAAAGACAATCAGTGGCGACGCATTCCAGTATAAAAATGACCTGAGGCAAACAATACGGATCAGTGTTTTTGTGCCGCTGCACGCCCAAAGATGTCCCCTCCAAGAAGTGTACACCGTTACCATCGTCGTTCTTCTGTCCAAAACAGAAAAGGAAAACGAAAAAGACAGTCACGTCATCCTAAAAAGCGCTTAACCAAACATCGGCGACACCCTCTGAAAAGACACACTCGTCCAAAGAAAAGAAGCCACCAAAAGGGAGGTTTCTTTGGCCCTTTCCTTGAATTCGATAAGATAGCCAATGATTTTGTCACAAGGGTAAAGGACAGGCTCCAAAAAAAATAAGATAAAAAGACGCATGTCGAGCCATGGATGTCAGTGTATTTTTTTTTTGTGCACCAAAAGATGTTCCCTCATCGTCGTTCTCCTGCCTAGAAAGGAAAAAGAAAAAGACAGTCTCGTCATGCGAAAAAACGCTTAGCCAAACATCGACGTCACACCCAGAAAAGACACACTCGTCCAAAGAAGAAGAGGAGCCACCAAAGAGGAGGATTCTTTCGCGATTTTGGAAAACACATCGTCACCTTTATGACGAAGCGATAGTGCAAAAAGGATAAAAGGCTGTGTGCCAAGTCATCGACGTTAGTGTATTTTTGGTGTGTGTCCCGGAATCAACAAACAAAGATGTCACCCAAAAAAAGACATCTTTCTTCTATTCCCAAAGGAAAGAAAAGGAAAGGACTGCCTCCTCGTTTAGTCAAACATTGGGACATGTTGTCTGTTCTGTCCAAAGCTCCTCCACCCATGCGAAAACAACTCATTCAAACTGCCTCCAAAGATGTCATCGACACGGTGAGCGAATGTTGTCTGAACGTCTTGAAAGGCACAATACCTTTGACTAAACATCAGAAAAATTGCTTAGCAAAACATCGATACGTTCTTCGCCAAATGGTCCAAAAGAAAATGCCCATTCGTCAAAGGATAAAGATGTTGGTGCAACGCAGAGGATTTTTACCCCTGTTAGGATTTATTACCAATGTAGCGAAACCTATACTGAGTGCAATGGGACATATTATACCCGCCCTAATTCCAAGATAAAAGACCAAGAAGATAAAAGGGACGTCTGAAATCAAAAGATCTCAGACGTGATCCTTGAAATCTGATGGAAGGACGAAAACTAGCTTTAGTCCCTTACAAACGATGGATGGAATACCATCGTTGGCAAGAACAACGAACCCCACATTTACCTCCCAATCTTCATTTGACCGAGATGTCCCGGTTACAACACCAATTGCTATCGTTGATGGATCTCAGCAATTTGTCAGAAACGGAAAAATCTCAACGGTACGGTCACTTGTTGCAACGACTGAAACTCTTTCACCAAAAAGCTTTAGACGAAACAGCTCAACCCACTCTGAAAGATTTTATGACCTTGATGAAAAGTCCATCACCACCACTACCACCTCCAATGGTCAAGACAGAAAGTCCACTAGTCCCAGTGATCAAGACAGAAAAAGAAGGAGTTTCAAACTCCACCAGAAAAAGTACGCAAGTTAACAACACCACCTACATCCAGAATTGGTTGGATTAAAAAGATGATGGCTATTCCTTCTTCCTCAGAAGAGAAAACGAAAGCCAAGACAGAAGTGAAACAAGAACTGATTACCCCTGTTCAAACACCGTCCTCCTCAACACCTATTGCTCGTCGGACACGCAAAGCATTACAAACCAAGAAAATACCACAGAAAGACAAGAGTAGCATCAGTGAAGATTGGATCACTTATTAAAAAATGGAGAAGGTGTTAGCCAGCATTTACTACGATCCAGCCCATCACGCAGGTTACGGAGAGGTTCAGAAATTGTATCGTGCTGCCAAAACTCGACTTAAAAGTATCCATTTAACTCATGTGCAACGCTGGTTACAAGAACAAGCCACGTACACCTTACACAAACCCATTCGACGAAAATTTTTCAGCACTCGCACCCAAGTGAAGGGTATCGATCGCCAATGGCAAGCAGATTTAGCCGATGTAGCTCATTTGGCCACCTACAATCGTGGCTACAAATATTTATTTTGTGTCATCGACGTCTTTTCCAAATTTGCTTGGGTCGTACCATTGACTTCCAAATCGAGCAGTGAGTTAGTGTGAGCCCTGCAACTGGTGTTGAAACAAAGCGGGCGTCACCCTCTTCGATGGCAAACCGACAAAGGCACCGAATTGCTGAACCAAGCTTTCCAAAAAGAATTGAAGAAACGTGACATTCATTTTATCACCACCGAGAATCCCGAAACCAAAGCTAGCGTCGTGGAACATTTTCAACGCACCTTGAAAGAACGCATGTGGAAATATTTTACGCATCAACACACTCTCAAGTACATCGACGTCTTGCCACACCTAGTCCAATCGTACAACCATTCTTACCATCGGAGCATTGGGCGTGCCCCCCAAGAAGTGACTGCTGACAACGAAGTGGCCGTCTTCGAGCGTTTGTTTGGTACGTCCCCAACAGTGACTGTACCCAAGAAAGGTGGAGTGTTGGCATCAGGAGATTGGGTGCGCATTGGCAAAACAAAATGCACTTTCGACAAAGGTTACTTACCCAACTGGACCACCGAATTGTTTCCTGTCACTGAACGAGTGCGTGGCCGTTATCCTCCTGTCTATAAATTGGAAGACATGAACGGGGAAGTGTTAAAAGAAACGTTTTACTTGCCCGAGTTACAACGTGTGACCAAAAAAGAAGACGACGTGTACGAGATCGAAAGCATTCTCGATCAAAGAACTCGTGAAGTGGGAAAACGACGTGTCAAAAAGTCAAAGTACGTTGGAAAGGATATCCGCCCAGTTTTGACTCTTGGATCGACGCATCGCAACTCATCGACTATAAAAAGAAGTGACCATCATGCCCTTCAACACAGCCTCAGCTACTGCAGTGACCACTCCGTCGCCCAGTTCTTCTCTACAAGATCTACAAAAGCAACCCTTGTGGGTGTGGTGTGGAGAACGTGTGCCTAAAAAGCAAATCGTCTTTTTCTGCCAAATCTTTGTGGTGTATTGTGTCATTGGTGCTGCCATTGCCACTTTGAGTTTGCAACAAGGAGACAAACAATTGTGGACCATTTTACTCAGCAGTTGCATTGCTTACCTTCTTCCCAATCCGTCTCTGAAATATTCCTTTAACGGAAACAACAACAACGGGAGTCTTGTATCCAACGTTAGTTCCAACAGTCACCCTAACCATCCTCTTTTAGACACTCCTCTGACTTCCAGTGACTCCTCGGACACTAGAACTGTGGAATTATGAACAACCAATTTTACTTAACGTTACCCAGTGACAGTTCCATGGAGGTGTTTCCCAATAACACTTTGTGCTGTTTCTCGGCCAGATTACCTCAAGCCATCCAATTGGATCACGAAGCCCATTGGGAAGTGACTTTGTTGGAAATGATTCACCCTACACAAATCAAAAAGGTCGTCGAAAATCAAAACACTTTTACGGTAGAAGTTCATGACGAACAAGTGCAACAACACTTGGATGAAAGTAGCAGTATAGCTGACTCTATGAAATTGCAAGACCGCAAAACTAAACGAACCACTTATCGGTTGAAAATTCCTGCGGGCTATTATTTTATTGGTCAACATTTGGTGAACACCATTGCTGACAGGTTCAATTTCATGTTTGGTAAAGTCTTGGAGAAAACCAGAAAAAGTGTCACGATTGAGTACCACAAAATATCTCATCGCCTACTCATCAAAGTTTCAGAGGACTAAGTATTGGCCCATACATTTTGTCCTGAATTGTATGACATTTTGGGTGGAGACACTAAGTTGATCAAGATTGCAAACAAAATACCAGCCATGACCAGTAACTCAGATTTTGGGAGATATTTTAGATTCCCTGTAGAAATGAACCAAGGACTGAATTTGATTTTTGTATACTCTGATGTGGCGGAGTACAACGTAGTGGGTCACACCTCCGTACCGTTACTGCGTGTCATTCCTTTCAAAGTGGATTCTGCCACGGCTGCTGACGAGGAAGGTGGAAACACCTATCACGTTCACCGAGAATTTGTACGTCCTCACTATTTCCTCGTCAGTAAGTCGTATTTCGACACTGTCAAGATTACTATAAAAGGAGATCTGGGACAAAATATTCCATTCACCAAAGGGAAAGTCACAGTGAAACTCCATTTTCGAAAACGATTACTCTAACTTGGTTTAGGTGATATGCTCAAATCGGCCTTTCGTACAGTGGTTCCCGTTTTCAAACCGATGGTGACACGGGGATTGCACGCCTTAAAAGATGCCGCATTGACGCAAGGTAAAGAATTTCTCCAAAATGTCATCATTGACAAACAAAACCCCAAAGAAGCTTTCTTGAGAGCAGGCAAAAATGTCTTGCTTCAAACGGGCAAAGACCTTTTGGGTCGGCAAGAAACTCCTATAAATGCCCTGGGCAATGCCGAGTCAGGCATTCCTGCTTCCCTGACGCCACAGCAAGGACAAGGCAGAAAAAGACGACGAAAAAAAAACCTTCAGAGGACTTCATACCCCTAGAGCTAGAAAGTCTAAGAAAAGAAAAACCGTCCGAGAGTTAGACGTTTTTGATTATTAAAAAAAAGAAAATGATGCACCGAGAGCCTTGTGCTTGTTCCAAGTCGGAACTGGATCTGTTTGCCATGCCACCCACCATGATGACAATGCAAGAATCCCAATGGGTCGAATTTCGTCCTGTCTCCTCTTTGACGGATTTAGCTCCCATCGAGTTTGAAATCAAAGGACAACCCGAAGATTACATCGATCTGAATAGCAGTTACTTGTACCTAAATCTCAAAGTGATCAAAACCGACAACACCAATCCGGGTGCCGATGCCAGAGTAGCTCCCGTCAACAATTTCATGCATTCCTTGTTCAGCGAAGTGGATTTGTACTTGAATAGCAAACTGGTCAGCAGCAGTATGGATACTTACCCTTACCGACCGTACCTAGAAAATCTCTTGACGTACGGAAAAGAGGCCAAGAACACTCATCTGGATGCTTGCGTGGTATGGAAACAAGACACCGCAGGTGAAGACACGTTTAACGACACAGCCCTGACAGCCGATGACAATCCTCACAGTGTGGGTTTTAACAACCGTCGAAGGAAAATCCTGCAAGGTTGTAATTTAGAACTGATGGATCGTTTGCATTTGGACATGTGGTTGCAAGACAAGTATTTGCTGAACGAAGTGGATATTCGCCTGAGACTCAATCGCAGCAGTGTCACTTTCCATTTGATGGCTCATGCCAACGAGTACAAAACCATCATCCATGAAGCCAGACTTTACGTGCGTCGTGTAGAAGTGTTACCAAAAGCGGGAAACGACATCAGTCAAACATTGAGCAGATCGACCGCCATGTATCCGATACGACGTGTAGAAGTGAAAACATTCACCATTGCTGCTGGACTCAGATCCAAGATCGAAGATAATCTGTTCCAAGGACAGTTACCCAAACGTTTAATCGTTGGCATCGTCAGTAATGCAGCCCTCAACGGAGCCCACGATCAAAATCCTTTCCAGTTTAAGCACTACAGAGTGTCCAAGATCGAAGTCAGTCGCGATGGCAAGACCTTGTGTACCAGACCCTTCGAACCTAACTTTGCCCAGAAGAATTACTTGAGATCGTACTTGTCCCTATACGAAGCTACGGGGCAATTAGGATCCAATGCCAGTCACGGTATTTCGTACGAAGATTATGTAGGAGGTTACACTTTGTGGGCTTTTGATTTCACTCTAGACCAAGGCAGCGACGAGGGACATTTCCACCCTATAAAATCTGGTGAACTGCGTTTGGAACTTCAGTTTGCAGAAGCTCTCACTGAGACGGTCAACGTCATCCTGTATGCTGAATTCAATAATACCATAGAAATCAAACAGTTTGAGAGAAGTCATTCTAGACTATTAGAAACAATGGAAGACTCCTGTCCCTCATTAAACAGTGGAGAATCTTTGGAAATGGAATGGGAGGATAGCGTGAAAGCAGAACCGCAAGACGAAGAGGACGAGGTAGTCAAGTCCAGATGGCCAGAACAAGAACAACATTTAGTGATTGATATTGATGTCAAAATGATCATCCCAGTCAAATTCAACACGATAAATGTCTGATGATGAGTCAAGAAGAAAAATTGGACGAGTATCTGGACGACGTTTGGGGTCTCATCTCGGAAGAAGCAGTGTTTCATGAGTGGTGTAAAGGCTTGCGTGATCATTCCTGCCCACCATTGACTGCTCTAGAGATCCGTCGCATCGAATCTCTCTTGGCTCAGGGTGCGAAGACGGAGCTAATAGGTGTTTACTTGTCCGAGATTTTCAGGCAAAAAGTCAGAATTGAATTGATGACTTATCATCACCTGTGAAGAAAAAAAAAACAAAACAAAAATGGATACCTGGGAACTTTATTACCTTTTGAACAATAGTTCGTATACTGCTTCTTGGAATCCTGTCGTGTGCGCTAAAGATGAACTACCTCATCGCAAACCTCAAGACCATCAAGCTTATGTCATCAACACGGACGACAGTCATCATCCAGGAACTCACTGGGTTGCCGTCTACTTCCCTCAAGAAGATTGTGTGGAATATTTTGATTCGTATGGATTACCCCCTTTGGAAGACGATATCATTGACTTTATGAGAAGAAATGCCCAGGCGACACGATACAATAATGTGAAATTACAAGGCACAGATTCCATGGTGTGTGGACAATATTGTGTGTATTTCCTTCATCATCGCAGTCTTGGATATCCTTTAGAACATTTAGTGACTTATTTTGATCGTCACTCTTCTAGAAACGATGAGAAAGTAGATCGATGGTTTTGTGACCATTATGGTTATCTTTTGTCTTTAGCTAGGAAACGTAGTGTACATCAATGGCCTCATGACTTCCATCAATGGAAATCTCACATGATTTTACAACGTTGTCATCCTTGTCAAAAATAATTTGTTTGATGTTATTTGTTACTTGTTAATTGTTAGTAGTTGATTGTTTGTTTGAATGAAAAATTTTGTGTTTTGAAAAAAATGTGTCTGTCGTTTATTTTCAAAAAAAGACTGAATATATGCTCTTTGACTTTCTCTCTATCCCTCACCATGACATTCGCTATCATAGCGTTCCGACCAAAACAAAAAACCCTAGTAGGGATGTTTTCTATCGCGTCCGCGTTTGAACCATATAAAGCGGGTTGGTCTCCAGTCTGGCCACATAACCATTTCATCCATCAAAAATATGACACTAACTCACATACGGAAAACATATCAACATTACAAATTAACTGTTACACAAGACCTCAATACTAAAGACATTGGAACAATAGCCTAAGGAACAATAACAAAAGAACAGCCTGCAAAAAAAGAAAGGATCCAAGGAAATGAAGAAAAAGATGAATACAGAAGAAAGAAGAAATGAAGGAAAGATGATTTGTCTCTTTTCTCCTTTTTTGTTTTTTTTCTTCCGGACAAGCAAAGAGGTTATGTAGACGGGTAGCACTACCCGCTACAAACCAAAGGATACCGGGACCATAAAACAGGTGCTAGGGAAAATATACTAGCAAATACCAGGGTGGGATCCTGATACCTGCAAGCCAGTGCTGAGTAAAGACTTCCCACTAAGGTCCCGGCATCAGACCTGAACGGGGGGGGGGGGGGGGGAGCCTTTTTTTTTTCGGACAAGCAGTGCGGTAATATAAAAGCAAGGAGCAGTCCAGGAATCTCTACCTGCTTCCCTACAAACCCCCTTCCCCACAAAAGCGATCCAGACAAGCGAAACCTAACCAGATCGAGGTACAATTCCTCCTCGAAAGAAGGAGCTATTGTAGTCCCCACTCGAAATGGACAAACATCCCTCTCCTCACATTTATCCACAAGACAAGCGAAAACGGGCATAAAACGGGTGCTAGGGAAAACATACTAGCATAGACCCGGGTGGCATCCTGATAGCGGCAAGCCAAGGCTGACTAAACAGATTTCCCACCAAGAACCCGCACACGAGGCAAAATAGTGGGAGTTGAGGAGAGAGCCCTTTCCCTTTTTAAAAAAAACAAGGGTCTTCTGTTTGGCATATGAACACCAAAAACAAAACAAACTTGATCCTTTGGCTCCACCGTCTAAAACCACCAAAAAAGCCTGAGCGCAAATAACAAAAAGGGGATGGCTAACGCCTCACATAATTGAAAATCTTTTCCGGCGAACGCACAAGTACACTAAGTACACAAAATTCCAATTCAGCAAATTATTCTAAATTCACAACCTGAAACGTTTAAACAATTGCAAAGGTGGCTTACACAACATTGGTAAGGGCTGTCCACTAGGAAAACTGGACTAGATTTGACAGAAAGCCCGGCCTTGGCGTCCGGCCGGGGCGCATGGTTCCGGGTTTGGGGGTGCCCCGGGGGTTTTCTCCAGGGCGTTGCTATGTCGTCTTGCGCTGCTGCCTTCTGGGATCCTTTCCGCCTATCCTCGTTGCCGGAGGCTGTGATGGCACCATGCTCACATCTCCAACAGACTTAATAGCCCAGCCCGGGGAAAACAAGCCCAGCCAGGGGCAAAAGGTCCAGCCCGGGACTATAACCAGTCGCAAAAGCACATAGTGCACAGGCGACTTAAATCCTTCAGTCAGTCAGTCAGTCTGGCCTTCCACTGTTGACTCGTCAACCTATGAAGATGCCTTCCAGACTAGCCAAGCTGAACGAAGCTTACGTCAATTTACATCGTGTCAGGCTAAACCTGATACCTAAGCCTGAAAAGATAGAGAATGTCAGGATGTTAGCAGTAGCCCAAGACCTGAGAGAAGAGGTCTTCAGAGAGAAAATCAAGAAAGAACAAGAAGAATGGACAGAGAAGTACAGACTTCAGAAGCAGAGAGAACAGCAACAACAACAGCATCAGCAGCAGCAAAAACCAGACAGAGGTTTTGTGGACTGTCGAGTAGACACCAAAGAGTTCTCCTTCTCTTTCCGCAGAAGCAGGCCGTATCGTATAGGAAAGCCTGCTGCCAGACGGGGACGCAATCTTAGACAGTAAAAAAAGATTGCCATCACTCCCCGTCAACAAAAAACAGCCCTTTTCAGGGCTACCCCAATACTCTCGAAAAGACATATTAATTCAAATTGCCAAAACAAATTTCTCTGTGTGTGTATGTTTAAAAAAAGAAGTGTCTATAAGCACTTACTTTCTCTGTCTTGTCAGATAATGTATGTCTGTGTTTGTAAATAAAAAAAAGTCAACGTGAGTGTTTCTTTTAGGTCCGCGCGTTCCATGTTTTTTGATTATGGTTATTTTAAGTTTTGGTGAAAAGGGATGTTTTCCTTCACGTCCGTGCTCCAGGGATATAAAGCCAAGAGTGCGTCAGTCTGGCTACCCATCGTTGACCTGTTAACTTGGAAGAAGATGAGTAACAGAATAGCGAAATTGTTGGAGTTGCAAATGCATCTGGAGTATGCCAGGCGGTTGCTAGATAAGCTGGCTATGGAGTGTTTAGCCGAAGAAGCCAGGCGTGAAGAGGAGGAGAAGAAAAAGAAAGAAGAGGAGAAGAAGAGAGGGATCCTACCTCACCTCATGCTAAGACCTCTGTGTGAGGTCAAGCCTGAGGTGAGGACGCCTCCACAGACAGTAGCAGCACCACAACAAAGACAGCCACAGCCTCTGACACCAGTACTACCAGTACCAAGAGTCGCTGTCTACCAGGCAGAAAACTGGGAGGAGGAGGCAATGGAAGAATTGGAAAGACAGAGGCAAGAGTGGGAGCCTCGGCGTCAGCAAAATCATCCCAGGGTGTGGAATAAAAGAAGGAGAGAACAAGTGTTCACTATCCCTCAAACTGAGGAGTGGGATAGTGAAGCCAGTCAACCCCCCTCTGCGTTCCCAACCACACACACCAATTGGGAGCAGGACTGGCGCAGACGATGCGTGTGTGGTGCCCGACCAGGGAGGTGCAGACATTAAGAGGTATATTTGGAGTTTTAAAAACAGCCCTTCTCAGGGCTAACCGGATCTCTAGAAAAAAGACACTATTCAAGTTGCCAATGTGTGAATGTAGAGTAGTGCGACTATAAACACTCTTTTACTGTTGTGTGTGTGTGTGTGTGTGTGTGTGTGTGTGTGTTTGCGTTTGCGGTCGTTTGTGTGGATAGTAAATATGGTGTTTCATGCGTTCGCGTCCGTTGGTGTGGATAGTATAGTGTGTATGTTTTATGCATTCGCGTTTGTTGGTGTGGATAGTATGTGTGTGTGTGTTTTATGCATTCGCGTTCGTTGGTGTGGATAGTATATGTGTGTGTGTGT
>JAECUM010062020.1:0-18337 GCA_016617855.1 Megalonaias nervosa | reverse complement strand
CAAAACTTTCCTATTTGGGTTAGCTTATTTTTGTTACTTTATATTTTGAAATTTATGTGTTTGTTTTTTATGGCGTGTTTGTTTATGTATCCGCTCACTCACTCTTTGTCGTCGCCCTCCCTGCTGCTGTGTCTGTCAATCAAAACTTTTATCGAGACCTATACGATATCGCGACCGAGGATCATGTAAATTTATCGTGATAAATCCGTGTGGGTTAGCTTGCGCTTTTGAGAAGAAGTTTTTGAATTTAATCATATCCATATCCCCCGAACACCAAGTTTGATGAATGTTTCGCAGAGTATGTGTATCGACTCCATTAAACACAACTAAAATATTGATGTTATCTCTGATCACTTTAGGTATTTGTGTATATCACTGAGTAACATAAATTACGGCAGTTTTATTTTGTCTGCCTCGGGAAAATATCCGAGCTGTATTTGATTGTTTGTCTAGCATCACATCATCGTATACTGCGAGATTATTAATACGTCCATCGAGATCATCCACAGATGGAGCTTCATCAATATCGGTGACAAAATCAACAATGTCATTATCATCTTCGTCTTCATCCAACGACTTCGCTTCTTCATTAAAATCTTAAAGCACATCGTAGAATCGCTGGTCATCTACGGATGGTGCCACTAAATACAACTTATCCCACCTGAGCCATCTCCTTATTAGATTAAGCAATAATTGCGTCTTACCAGACCCAGATGGACCTATTATAATGGCTCTGATAGAATTTGGTAAAGCTGCACGATGCTTGATTGGCTCTTGCTTTCGTGTAGCTGAGAAATCAATGACATCCATGTTGTGCAAATATAATAAATAATATGAATTTATATTGCGTTCGATTCAGAGCACCTACCCCACCATTGGATTAACAACAATGACAGCAAAAAATAAAAAGCTTGCACTTACAGGCAAGTGTGTAAAATGTGGTACAAACAAATACAGATTTATTTCGTCTCATACAAAGACAGGTGGTGATATTGCTGCTTCACTGGGAAAATTATTAGGGACTCCATGGGCTAAATACCCCGGAAAAAAACATCTTCCTGGTTATAATTTTTGTGGTCCTGGAACCCAACTTGATATCCGACTTGACGAACGAGACCAACCAAGACCAGGAGAGTATCGAATAAATGCGATTGATCAAGCATGCTACATTCATGATGTTGCGTTTAAAAATAAAGATTTACAACAACGACTTATTGCAGATGTGAAGTTGATTCATTCGTTAAATTCCATAGAAAATAAATCTCTCAGAGAATAATTTGCTAGTTTCCTAGTAAAATCTGCGATGAAAGGAAAATTAATGGTAGGGCCGGTAATTAATCATAGATAACTATTATAATGGAATCGATTGATTATAGCTCATGAGGATATTGGAGGGGTAAAGCAGCGATTGGTAAACTTGCTGATGCAGCAGGTGTCGCACGTTCTGTTGCTGCAAATTGGTTAGCACGACAGGCAATATGGCAAATATATCTACCACCACCTAAAATAATTCAGTACGCACATTTTGATGTCAGCACTCCGAATGAAGTTCATCAAGCAGATATTTTGTTTTTACCACACGATACCATTAAAATTGTTCGACGTCAACCACGCACATACAAATACCCGTTGACTGTCGTTGACGTTGCAAGTAGATATAAAGAAGAAGAACCATTATTAACTAAAGCAGCAACTGAAGTTGCATCAGATTTTGAACGAATTTATCAAAGCGGTGATCTACGATGGCCACAGCTACTACAGGTTGATCCTGGCAAATAATTGCTTGGTGCAGTATCATCTCTGATGAAAAAACATAACGTTAAAATCAGACGTGGATGTACCGCAATTCATCGCGTTCAGGCAATCGTTGAGTGATTTAATTGAATACTTGCTGAGCGGTTATTTGGATATCAATATGCGCAGGAAATATCCTTGAATAAAGTTCAGAAAGACAAAAGATCTCGTGAATGGGTTGCAAGACTACCAATTGTGATAGCTGCGTTAGATAATGAAATTACTCGTGCAACTTCCACGAAACCCATCAGCGCGATCAAAAAAACATATACCAAAACAACGACGTCACTCTTCCTCAAAACAACCAGTACTAGGTAATGTGACTGTAAGATATGTATATGAACCTGGTGAACATGAAGGGGGTAAAAAAAAAAGCAACTGATCCTATTTGGAGTTTGATTAAATATAAAATTTCCAGCGTGGTAAGATGGATTATTATTTTAATATTGCCACAACATTACTGTGTTACAGCTCGCACAATGATTATTCTGTCTCTGTTTCAGCGTCATGATAAATTCAATACCAATATAAAATTCACGTTTATTTTTTTTGTCAGATCGTTGATAACCAGTTAATTTTTTATTGACAACTTTGTTGTTAACAACATCATCGCAATTGCTATCAGTGGTTTCCTGAGTCATTGCGCAGTCTGTGATAACCCTCCGTAGCTGAGACATTCTTCTAACTCTCGAAACTGCTAGATAAACTAAATTTGACCATTCGATCCGATCATCGACAATCCAGATATTTGTATCAAAAATAGTTAATCCCTGTGACGAGTGAATCGTTATAGCGTATCCTAGCATCCATCGTTAATGCGCTTTCAACGGCATTCACATCAACAACAATATCATTAAGAACGCGTTTTTGTTTCTCATTCTTTCCTGGAATATCGACCTTAATATTTTGTTTTCGTGTATCAGCTTGGCGATAACAAAGCGGCACTGGCAAATCCGAAAATCTTTCCTTGTGTAACAGAAATAATTTCTCTTGGAGTGTATCACGAACTATCTTCCGACTTGCGACTATCAAATCAGTAGGCTTCCATAAATTCCAAAAATCATTCATCGGAGTTTCTGGAATTATTTCACGCATTCTCTTACATTGCATCTTATCCGGCTGCAGTCTGATCAATCTTTTAAATTCTTTCAGCGGTTCATCAATAGCTCTATGATCACCAGTTATCTCCTCATAATAATCTACGAACTTTTTCAGCCATTTGTGTGGAGATGATCCAACAAAAGGTGGTGGTTGACTATGATCACCACACATGATAATCGCAGTATTTCTCGTTAACAACCAATCGATAAATATTTGTAATACCTCCAACGATTCCGTACAGATCTCATCCCAAATAATAATCTTAGGAATATATCTCTCACCCATTCGCTCAAAAGTCCACGTATCTCCCTTCCATCGAAACAAACTGTGATATGTACACGGATTAACTCCACGTTCGTTTATTTCTCGTGCAAATCTATAAGTGGGTGTCAAAAGAATCATATCCGCTGATTTATTTAATCGTCGAAATAATTCAATCGCACGTGTTGTTTTACCAGAACCACCTTACCAGTTGAGATAAACAGTCTTATGACGGGTTACAGAATCAAACACAGATGGAGCCAATGATAATTCCGATAAACGATTATTTTTACAATAATTATCCTCAGAAATATAATCAGCAGATTCAGAATAATCAAGAATCTGTTCTCGTTTTATTCTCCATTCACCCCAAGACGAGTCATTGGAAATTTTTAACGGTTTCAGTGATTCTGTGTATTTTTTATTGATATAAAATGAATCTGTAGCGACCCTAACCGCGGTATCAGAGAAATCTGTTTATCATCGATAATAAATTTATCGAAACATACGCAAGCATCGAAGATCGTAAATGAGCGAACTGTGGTGATTCACCTTCAGTCTAGCTCACGATTGTACCTAATTTAGTTCCATCAGATAAATAAGCATTTTCTCGGCTTATAAAAATGTTTCTTCCGGTTGAATCGGCAATTATAAAATTGAGTTCAGCATCATCGATGATAAGATTGCAACAATGTCGTTTATGATGATACTATCCCCATTGCGTAAATTTACCAATTATTTTTCTCCCAAGATCCTTTGCGAGTTTATTTTCATAATCAGTTATATCAGGATTTTCATCATCAGAGCATTTCTTGTGCTGTGGTAACCAAACTTGTTTCTGCGGACGATATGATATAATTGCTTCACTGAATGTCGATGACACCAAAATTCCCGTATCAGTCATATATCTAACTAAAACTATTGGAACCCAACATTTTTCTGAAAAATGTCTCCCAAACCAAACATAAACAACCGGAAGGAGATTCCGTGCTAACTCGAATGACTCAATGCATGGAAATCCGGTCCGGTCAAAATTTGGTAAGGGTCCCTTTATCGCAACTCTGGTCATCTTGTGTGTTGGATGTCCAAATCTTTTGAAATACTCAGAACATTCTCCGTATCCAAGAAAACTTCCAGGATAACATGCAACTATGTCGACGGATATAACATCTTTATAATCGTATTTAGTATTCCATAATCCGCCATGTCCGTATTCGATACAACTGCGTTGGACATCTTCAAGAAATTTCAATCGTGTTGGTTTCCATAAATTTTTATTCTGAGCAGCGTGGGCAGCAACTGACGGAATGGTTAAACAATTACTGAGTAATCATTCGACAGTGATTGCCTCACCGCCATCAGTACGGTTCGTGTATTTCAACGCAAGATTTTTCATTTCGTCGTGGAGAAGTTCTGTATGATAAATATCTCCATTAGGCCGTACAAACTGATCATAGTTCACAGATTCTGAACTTTGAAATAGCCACACGGATACAGCATCACTCTTACTGATATTTCTGATAAAATCAAACATATCACCATTATAGAATTTAACAGTTCGATTTTGTGGAAATATTGTTATATCCGAAGTCCACGCATGTGCATTATGATCAATAATTTCTATGGAAGTTCCATTTCTTTTATATTTTGATTCGTATAAAATCTATCCGGTTAATGTCTTCACTCTTATTGGAAATCTTAATTTTTTTTTAGTTCAGCAGCATCTTTGATAGACGCTCCAGTATCTTTAACTGTTTCAGCCCACTCATTTATTTTTTTTACGTCTTAGATCCGTTAAACCGTTTCCTCGTTTCGCGTTTGTGAAATGTTCTGTAACTCGCTCAGCAACACAATTTAAGCGACAAAAGTCACCAGGACTAATTTTCATTGGTAGAAGTTTATCGACGTTAGGTTTATCATTCAGTGGATACATCGCATAAACAACTACCATTACAGGGTATGCTCGTTCATAATAAGGTCTGTCAATTCCAGTCAGTATTCCTGGTTTTGAATTTTTATTTATCGTTACAATACATCCACACGGATAATCCATGTGTTGTCGTCTGTCGCTACGATAAATTTTATTCGAAAAATATATTTTCGTGCAATGTCGAGATAATTAATAATTGTCGCTGCTCGTTTATCATTCATTGTAGCATCGACAACACCATCGACAACGCCACCGGCGTAGCGTACAATTCTGAATGTTGACCACACATAAGCTGCACCATCATCGCGAAATTCTCTCCTGGCTTCACTGATACGATTGATCAGAGTCTTATTTGTTAAATCAACAAAGCTCGCCTTGGTAATTGAGAGGTTAATCTATCGAGATCGAATCTGACTTTAGAGGGCTTAATCGCAGATAATCTCGAAAATTTCTGCGTATTATAATTAAGCCAAATATATATCTAAATTGAACATTGATTATATATATATATATATATATATATATATATATATATATATATATATATATATATATATATATATATATATATGCACAAATCCAGCCTTTAGGCGACAGGATCTAAATTGCAACCTTTCGGCGACATCGTTGTTTACTGATAATGTGTGAATACGTACGAGTCATGATTGTGCCTATATTGTGAATACTGTATGGAATACTGAAAGGAATATGAAAATACGCGAAAAAGTGGTAAAATAAAATAAATGACAAACATACATTTTTTGTCGCCCATTTACTGTCGCCGAAAGGTAAAACGATGTACGCTCATGCATATAACCAACCTTTGGGCGACAGGTCGCCGAATGGTTCATGTGTCGCCCAAAGGTTTGGTATATATCTCGCTCAGATACAATTTATATGTGTCACCTAAGAGTATTGTATAGAACGTAATTTCGCTATTACGATTATCAGCGAGACGGAAAAAGTGATCGGATGGGTTGGACGGTCTAAATATAGGGGTTCTGCTGTTGGCATCCATAAAGTAGTTGCTTATGTGATCACTTCACGTAATCACGCAACTGTATAAGTACACTTATTAAACGGGACTGGAATAACTGGCCGTAATCCGGAATAGCGTAGTGGTTTTAATTCGGACTGTATAAAGTTTTAATCTTGAAGATAGGCCTGGTTATTTAGATATAGATAGATACAGTATATATTTTGTAGGAGAGGTGGTTGTTTTATTTATATTTTTTTTTTTACTGTATATAGCATTCATTATGTACATGAATTTCAGATGGTTGCACATATTTTTATTATATGCTAGTCTGCGAATCAGTGGATTTTCCATGTAAAATATTTTTTCCTAATTCACTGGAGTCAATTATGAATGGGATCACGGGTGGCCGAGTGGTCTAAGGCGCTCACCTTTATTATATCACTGACACTATCCTCCGTCCGCATGAGTTCGAGTCTCGACTCTACCTACGTAGGCATGAGAGAAAGCTTGCCAGTAACTTCCTGGGGGTCTTTGGTTCTTCCCGGTTTCTTCTTCCACCACAAATACTGGCCGCAATGTAGAGCCAAATAAAATGGTGTTATACATATATACATACACATACCAATCAAACAACCAACCAATCAACCATTCAAATTAAAATGGTTTTGTTCCCAATGTGATCAATAGACATTGATAACATTACAATCAAGAAATTCGAAGAGTTTTTTTCGTAATATTCTTAGTTTAATGGTAAATATATCCCCATATCACGCATGTGTACTAGGTTCGAAACCAGCAACCTACTTTTCATTTTTCTTTTTGATTATGTGTATTCAACGTTGAGTTATGAAAGAGAACTATATTATTACTCGGCAGTGGCCTTAGCAAACGCGGGGCCGATTTGGATAATTTTGGCGGGACCCCTGGACTTACGCGAGGGGCCCCCTGTGAGCACGGCATTTGGAAATAAACTTTTAAACAAGTTTTATACGATATTGAACTTAAAAGTTTCTTCCATCGATTTAAAATTACTTTCTCTCTATAGATATATTTTTAAAAATTACTAACGCGCTGGGCACGTGTGAATGCGGAGCCCGATTCGGCCACATCGGTCCAATCGGCTTAAAGCCGGCTGTGTTACTACTACTATTTTCTATGCAAATATTAAAAAAAAAACCACGCAGGAAATAAATGGTGATCAGCTGACATTATCCAGTAAGAAAGCTTCTACTTCAATTTGTTATACATATTGCTAGCCAAAACGTTTGAGCATAACATACAAGTAAAATCGGCTTCTATCGAGTCAATAACGGATATATTCCACCCACAAAAAATGAAATAAACGAAATATATCCGTTGTTCACTCGAATGAAGCAAATATCCTCTATCGATAAATAGCATACCTTTATTTTATATCCATGATGGTAAACTGAGAAACTCTCTAACTATTTCCAAAGTTGTGGGGCAAGGGGACGACCCAAAGGATATATACTATTTTTAAAAAATTTAATGACAAAATCAATGACTTTTTTATGTTTGATGAAAGTTTTAGACTTGGCTCACTTCGATAGTTTCACGTGCGGTCGTCACTGTCCAATCCGTATACGGTTTTGCTAGCTGTTACAAAAATATACCATAATAACAAGCGTAAGTTTGAATTTTATTTCCAGTACGTGTACCGATTGTAGCTGTTTCAGGCATCCTGAAATACAGTTTTGTATAATACAGTCAAAACTGCAAAGAAATACAAGAAAACTGAATTATTCGACCGTTAATTTAGCTACGATTTACCTGTTACAAAGTGAAGCTGGGCAAGATTGGGTCAGAACCTATGGAAAATAAACAACTCAGTTGTAGAAGACGAAGAATACAAAGCCATAACTACAGTACTGTTAGAAACCTTTTTAAATAGGGAATATTACAACCTAATGGAAGGGGAGGGGGCGGGGGATTATAAAGGAAATTAAGTCAATAACCTTAACATATTGTCAAGCCAAACAAAACATAAGACGGGGAGGGCAAAGAGAATGCAATACAATAATAAATATTTAAATACAAAAAGGAGAGGATAAAATAAAAGCGAGGAATGAGTATGAAGCTTTATAAAATTACAAATTAACTGCACAAAATAAGATCAGGAGAATTCTCCAATTTATATATTAAAGCAAGAGGGATGCAAATCATGGAAGAAATAAGAAAAGGAAATAGCAGGCATATGGAAAAACTAAAAAGAAAGATAACGTTACCATAACTAAACCAACACATATAATGGAAGAAATATACAGCTGTTAAAAAGAACTAAACATTACACAAAATATATCACGGGGGTGGGGGTGGGGTGTGATAGAAGTATGTGCTGGGAATATACAGTTTTCGCAAATCCCCGAGGACTGTAGGTCTCAATGCGAAAACTTCTAATATCAAATGAAATAATTGCAGCATTCAAACAACTCCATCAAGGCAAATCAATTGGTTCTGGTGGCTTAACGACAGATTTCTATATTACCTTCAAATAACTCTTAATTCCAATATTAAAGATATTATATCTTAATATTCTATTAAATAATGAAATGACGTCCACGATGAAAGAAGGGGTAGAAACACTTACGTATAAGGGGAAAGGTGATATAAAAGACCTAATGAGTTGGATATCGATGTCGCTTTTAAATACAGACTATAAAATACGTAGTAAGATCCTTGCTAACAGAATTAAAACATGTATCGGAAACATAATTAACATTATATTCAGAACAAAATTCTAACTTTAAAAACAGCGATTGAATTTTTGGAAACTAAAGGAGAGGAGGGGGCCTTGATCTTATAGATCAAGAAAAGGCCTTTGACAGAATAGAGTATTGTGCTGTCTATAATCCGCTTGTTTACAATGTCTTCTTCCATCCATTCCTTGACTGGTAATAGGAAGCAGAAAGCAGGCCAACATAAAACTATCAAAGCTAGCAATAAGAAAAAGGAATACATTTTCAGTCTCCATACATTTTGTTCCGTGGGTTGTGTATTCTATAACCACCTCCTTATAATACTTACTGTACATGGACATTGTGACTGAGTCAGGCTAATTGAGTCAGCCACCTCACTCCCCCCACCCGTTCGGTGAAACTAAATCGCTGGACATCATACACTGTCAAAAACACTAATCCAGTAATTATAGAGATATATATAAAGAATATTACATATTAATGTTATTCAAAACGAATTGGAAACTGCATATTAAGCTTCAAAATATCACCTGTTCCCTACAAATATACAAATGAATTTATTAGTACACTGCGAGTACTAACAACTGCCTCGCTGGGTGCACAGCATTAAGAGGTTAGTGTTAGGACTGGTCGGCCAGGTCTGAGTATAATGTGAGTGGGTGGGCCATCATGCTACCTGTCTGCGGCATGAATCCCCAATTAGAAACATCAATATAAACTACCACACCGCAGACATCGTAGCGATATGACTGAAATTTTTTAAAAGCTACGTTAAAAATCTAAGACACACACACACACACACACACACACACACATTAGAACACAGCAAGGTGATATATTGTTTATGGAGGTGACTGGAGAAGATCATTCATGATACAAATGTTACAAACCATACTACCTCATTATTTCATCATGAACATAAGAGGCAGAGAAATTTGTTTGACACTAGTGAATAACGGGTATATTTGATCGAGTGAGTGAAAATACTTGCGTTTTTCACCCACGAGATTATATATATATATATATATATATATATATATATATATATATATATATATATATATATATATATGTGTGTGTGTGTGTGTGTGTGTGTGTGTGTGTGTGTGTTATTCACTTCATAAAGCAAATTGTCATTATACTTTATGCTCAGATGTATTGGCTAGCAATATGTATAGCAGGCTGATAGGAGATTTCGTACCATATCCATGGCTTATTGTTTGTGTTCTGTTATGTTTTGGGTATATTCGCACAGCAAATGTCAGTAGTAACATAAATCTCTTCCCTAATTCAAGGCAAAATAGCACTCTAAAAATTGGAAGAAAGAATGCACATTATTGGACTTGAACTTGATTCGTTTTCATGTGTGTGTCCACTCTTACCATTACACCATGCAAGCGGCTAAAACTAGCTAAACTTTCTTGGTCATTGTCTTATCGACGCGGTAGAGAAAATACCGATAATATACACTACAGTCAATTATCATAAATATTTCATTTGAAAATTCAGTAATTCACGGTCTAGGGTAATTCACGACCTAACTAACTCATTGCCTACAGTAATTCACGGCCTATGGTAACTCACGGCTTACAGTAATTCAGGGCCTACTGTAATTAACGGTCTAAAGTAACTCACGGCCTAAGGTAATTCACCGATTACGGCAATTCACGGCCTACAATAACTCACGGCCTAAGATGAAATTAAAGGCATTAGTTTACATTTGTTGGCACCATAAGAAGCTAACAGTTATTTCACCCTACCATTCTTCTATCATCCAGTGCTCTATTAAACATAAAGCTGGCATCATAAGTCTCTAATAGTTATTTCACTTTACCATTTGGCAATCACCCAGTACTCTATTAACATATAGCTGGCATCAAAAGGTGTTAATAGTTATTTCGCCCTAACATTGCCCAATCACCTTGTGCTGAAATAAACACACAGCTGGCATCATAAGACGCTTACATTTGTTTCACCATACCATTCCCCAATCACCTCGCGCTCAATTAACACACAGCTTGCCTCACAATACACTAACATTTATCTTACCCTACCATTCCCCAGTCACCCAGTGCTTTATGAAACAAACATTACGCTAATAGTTATTTCGCCGTACCATTCCTCAATCACCCCGTGTTCTATTAAATATACGGTTGGCATCATAGCAAGCTAATAGTTATTTCGCTCTATTAAAATTATAGCTGGTATCATAAGACGCTAATAGCCATTTCACCCCACCATTCCCCAATTACCCGTTGCAATATTATTCATCCAGCTAGCATCATAATACGTTAATTTGTTTCGCACCGCCACTCCATAATCATCCAGTGACTTGTATTCTTATTACCCTTGTATTCTTATTACCCGTTTCATTAAATTATAAAAATATTATTGACGTTCAATCCCAGTATGCTGGCGTCATAACTTAGCGGCATATGTTCCGGTTAAATTTACCTCATCTGGACATATATGTCTGCCATCTGCAGAGTAATCCCCCTCCCTGTAGCAGTATTATTGGCTAATATCAATATATATTTACATAATTGAAGATCGGGTCACACAAAAAAGTATTTTGTATATTTTTTTGGCGACACGCTTAAAATCATTCTCACACCTTCTTCTTGAATTTAATAACATTTTAATGGAATCAATTGTTGACTTGACCCAAAAGATACCAGGCATTCAAGGGAAGTTAGACTGAACTCATTGCATCATCTGAATTATATATCCCTTTGTTAAGAAGAATGTGTTTGCTTTGTTGGTTTAAATGCACTTTTAACAAGACACGCACGCTTGTATAATATTACTTAGATGGATTCAAAAATAGATCCATCTGTTTGCTTTCTTATCATTTGAATGGATCTACTTTATATTTGCCAAATTGGACTTGGTTATGGTTTGGGGTATCATGGATGAGTTTCTGTAGGTTCCATATCGTTCGCAAATCTTTGCATTATGAATGCAATAATCCACTATCCGAACCGTCCGTGTATTGCTTTCATTTCGGTAATATAATATGTTAATCTTGGTATTAGGTTATAAAATGAACATGCAGATATATTAATATTGGTAGATATGTAAAAATTTAGGAATTATAGACGGAAAGTCGTTTTTTCTATCACTATGAAATCTTGGATTATCTAACGAAGACGCATTCATAATGTTCCTTAAGCTAAAGTCACTAATCAATATAGAGGTAACATATCTGAAAGGATAATTATTGTTTTTAAGCATATATTTAATTTAAAGACATAATACATATAATGAGGCACATTTAACAGACACCAACAACACAAGCGGCAACAAATATATCGGTAATAATAACAAGAAAAGAAAAGAAGAGAACGAGGCTGTTTGCTCAGATATAAAACTCGCGATTAGTCGGTCGAATTTGTAGGTTTGTATTCATTTTAAGCCAACGGAGAAAAAAATTAAATAAATAGGTTTTGACTTTGTAAAACCTTTTAGATCAGGAACATCTGCCTCATTATCATACTGTCTAGACATGGTAAAGTTGATACACAGATTCATAAAGTAAGGACGCAGTAGCAGTAAAGACAGAAAAGATTACACTGAACCTGATATTTAAAGATAAAAGGGACGCCCGAACAAGTGTGCTGCTTGAGAAATATGATGCAAGCTTAGCATTCCTCATATGACATTGTGGCACGGAAATTTCAAATTCTGCATTCCTGATATGACACTGTGACACGGAGGCTTCAAGTTGTACCGAGTCATGGTGATACGCGAAAGATCCAATTAACTTTATAACTCCTGACCTGTAGCATGCATTTGATGAGTAATGTAAAGTACAAAATGCTTTTGAGGTGAAACTTTAAGTGACCGTCATTTGAGTCTGGCATTAGTGTTGTACAAGCAGTTGATCATTCTATAAAGGAACTCACACTACAATTACTTTACATCCACGATTGTCCTCGCAAATAAGAGATCAACAAATGATTTCGGGTCGGTAGAACTGGGATATTTTGAGAAAGGTTCCTACCCTGGGATAGCTCGAAACACTATTCTTGCTTTGATTTCAGTAAGAAATTAATTTAGTAATAAAGCTGATGCACACAAATAATGTAATGTTTAGAAGTCAGATATCAGACTTTGTATTTTATTTGGAAGTGTCTTGGAATCTGATATGAAAGTGCAAGTGCTAACAGACCAACAATTTTCTAAACGCATGCGCAAGTGTAGCATATACTCTTACTACATAAGTATAACAAGCAATGGGTCTTCCTACTGAGCGAATCAAACGACACTTCTGTGAGTCTGGCTTGATTTCAACGTTTCCGTTATTTACATAGACGTCAAGCAACCGGTCGTTCTCGGCTTTAGGGTTCTTAAACGCACAAATGCAACATATCATTTCCTCCAATCAACCAACACATAAACACTGAGACCACTCCAATGGCCTAGTGGTTAGAGCGTCCGCCTCGGATGCGGGAGGTCGTGGGTTCGATCCCCGGTCGAGTCATACCAAAGACTTACAAAAATGGTACTAATAGCTGCCTCGCTTGGCGCTCAGCATTAAGAGGTTAGTGTTAGGACTGGTCGGCCTGGTGTCAGGATAATGTGACTGGGTGGGACATCATGCTACATGTCTGCGGCATGATGCCCCAGTGCTAGACATCACTATAAACTGCCACACTGCAGACATCGTAGCGATATGACTGAAAAATTGTTAAAGTTACGTTAAAAATCATAATCACATCACATCACATCACATAAACACTGACGAGATCCTATTTTCAGACTGGCATATTCGCTCTTGCCTTACAATTGCATGACCAATCAGCAAGCCTTTCCAAGGCTCTAGAATATCATAATGTAACTTAATTAACCAATTAATATGAAAATTAGTCTAATCAATCTCTTGATTTGGTGGTTATTTCCAAGTATGAAAATTATCATAGGAACGTGTGTTAGATGTACATAACAAACTCCTGTTCGACAAGTCAACTCATTGCTAAGTAAATCTCAAAATGGCCAGGACCAAGCAGACTGAGAGAAGTATTGTAGTTTAAGGTATCTAATTTGTTTATTTTTTTTCATTAGCAGAAATTTTTTTCTTTTCTGCTTGTCTTCTTTGGAGACTTAAATTTTGCTTTTTTTCATTTGCCGTTCTTATCTTTTTTCATTTTCATTTTATTGTTTTTCAATTTGCCTACGTATTTTGTAGCTTTTGTTGATCATTTTGCCTAGTCATATGCATGTACATTCAATTCTGAGCATTTTTCACCTGTATAGGAGCATTATTCTGTGTGCCTTTATAGCTTGCAACTGGCAGTCAGTGGTGTGTGACCACCATTTTCAACGCTGTTCTCAATTTGAAAGTGAGTTATACTCACTGTGTTGTTTCAAAATGGCTCAAGCACAAACTGAAGTAGCCTTGAATACCAAGCAAGGCAATAGACTAAACACATATTTCAAGACTGAAATAGAGAATTGTTCAGGAAAAGTTTTCCTAAAAGCCTTCCACCCTGAAGGCTGTCAAACGCTTGACTTCGGGGGCGTAGAAAATTGTCCCAGACAAGCGGATATTTTAACAGCGATGAAGGTTCAAGGCTATGACATCTCTAACATTGAAGGGTTGCAAAACGGGGGTGATAATAAATTCATAATCTACCCTAAAGACTACCAAAAGCCCATCATAAAAAAAGAATGGTTTGAAGTAAGAGGGGTAAAGGCAAGGGTGTACAAGTCCTCCCCCCCCCCCCATAGTGAGGGAGGTAGAAGGGAGGCCAATAGACCTTTATGTGTCAGGGCTACCTTTAGAAGTAGAAACAGAAGACATAATCGCCAAGATTGAGGGCAAACTTCAAACCAAAGTCAAAAGACACAAAATGGCGACAGTGTGGGGTTTTCAGAGCGTTAAAACTGGAGTTCGAATCGTTTCCATAAACAGGGATGACGCAAAAAAAATCCCTCTCATTTTTACGTAATGGGATTCCTTCTAAAAACATGGTACCACGGTTGTGAGAAAGATAGGAAATGCCCAAAATGCAGGAACATTGGCCATGCAGCCAGGGATTGTACAACTTTTGTGCCTGGGGCTACCTATGCAGGAGCATCATACGCGAGCAAAGTAGTTCAAACCAATGGAAATGAAAATCTGAATGAAAAAGATCTAGAAGAAATACAAAATGCAGTCGATCTACTCGAACAAACAAGGGTAGAATCGATGGGAGGAAAAGAAAAGGGAGAGGAAGGGTTAGGAAAAGAAAAGGGAGAGGAACCGCAAATTACATCTCAGACTGAAACAAAAAACAATGAAAACGCCAAAGTAGCAGAGAAAATCTCAGACGATTCATTACAGGATCAGGGGTGGGAAAAATTCCTAAGCCCCTTTAAAACGCCCACTCATTTCTCTACAAGGAATAAGAGTCTAGACGAAAGAATCCTTGAGAGAAACAAATTCTTCCCCTTAACGGAGAGGAAGGAATAGGTGACTCTATGGAAGGTCCCAAGGAAATGGAGGAAAGCGTGGTAAATCCCCTAACCTCCACCCCTATTATGCAAATTCCTGCTAAAAGAATTAAAAAGAGAAAAATGAGACTTCTTTCTCGTTCCTCCTCAGGGAGTGAAAATCCAATAGAAAATAAGGAAGAAGGGAATAAGTCCCTCCCCAAAAAGAAAAAAGAGGGGAGCACAATTGACACAAATGTAGAAAACGAAGGGGAACAAACCGATACGGAAACGGACAAAAATGTTGAAAGTGAGCAGGACGAGCACGACTTAGATAAGGACGATGACCACGATATTGCGACGGACAAAGACGAAGATACAGACACGGACACGGACACGGACATGGACACGGACAAGGATATGGACATAGAAAAGAACAGGAAAACGGACAGGAGACGGAAATGGAGACATGCACTATGGGAATGATAAACGACAAAACAGAATCAAATATGGGGGATGAAACAGAGGGGGCTAAACCCCCCCCCCCGGAAATCAACTAATGTAATAATATAAATTTTAAAATTTATTATTATACTTAAGCTCATTTAAATACTATTAATAACAAGGATAACAGATACGGCCGCCTGTGATAGAACTAAAATGGAGGGATCTAACTTCCATATAGCTTCAATAAATACAAATGGTATTAATAAGGAAAAAATTGATAAATTGTGTAATTATAATAAATATTACATTATTTTAATCCAGGAAACACATAATGGTTTCACTAAAGATTTACTGACATACACATAATAAAAAACAAAAATTATTTTAATTGGAAAAAAAAACATTTTGAGGGCAGGGTACTTCACATTAAGATAAATAAAATAAACATAATTAACGTATACTTCCCGGCAAACAAATATAGACAAACTGATTTTATTGAAAACTTTGACAAATATATAAGATTTAACATCTAATGATAAAATCTTTAGAAAAACATGTTAGATCTCTTTAATAAACATAAACTAGATGATATATACAGAAAATTAAATCTATTACCCACAGAATACACTTATGAATACAAGAATGGGTTGGCAAGTAGGCTTGATAAATTCTATGGGACTTTTTACAATAAGGGACTATATGAAGAGGCTAAAATTATAGAATTTAAAATTTCAGACCATAAAATAATTGAACTTAAAATAAAATCTGAAAATAAGTCTAAATGGGGTAAGGGAACGTGGAAATTGAATAATAGACTCTTAGATAATGAAGAATTTAATACTGAAATAAAGACATTAATAAATAATATCGTTAACTGAGGGAGAAAATATAATATATCAATGGGATAGTTTCAAAAAGAAAATAAAAATTATAGCTTTAAGATTTTCTAACAGAATTTGTGAATTAAGAAAGAAAGAAAAAGAAGAGATAATCATACAATTAAAAAAAGAAAATGAGAAAAAAAGAGAGACTTTACTGCAAGAAAAATTTTAAAAAATCAGAGAGGAAGAAAACAAGGGGATGGAGATCAGGGCAGGTAAATTTTCAGATCTTTACAAAAAGCCAGGGGACTTTTTAAAAGAAAGGAATTCAGGAGGGGGGAGGAAAAGTTTTTTTAATGCTTTAAATGATGAGGGGGGGGGGGTATTTTACTAAAAGGAAAATATGAGATCCTGGATAAAATAAAGACTTTTTATAGTAATTTATATAAAACCCAAATTATAAACAGTGACCTAATAAACATATATTTAAATGATGTTAAATGTGAGCAAATTACATCAGATCATAAAGACTTATGTGATGGCTTCATATTTACAGAAGAAATTATAAATACTATCAACTCCCTAGCCAAAGGGAAGACACCAGGAAGAGATGGACTCACGGGGAAATTTATAGAAAATTCCAACGTGAGTTAGCGCCGATTATGGAATCTTTGTATAATAGCATACTTCTAAAAAATGACAAAATGACAGATACAATGAGGGAGGGATTAATATCACTAATATATAAAGGGAAGGGAGACAAAAAAGATTTTAAAAACTGGAGGCCCATCTCCCTCCTGAACAACGATTATAAGATTTTAAGTAAAATACCAGCTAATAGAGTTAAACAATGTATGAGTACTATAATTAACAAAAATCAGACATGTGGGGCTAAGGGGAACAATATCCAAAATAATATTCTAAATATTAAAACCATAATAGAATTTATAAAGGAATCAGGGCAAAGAGGTGCTATGGTACTTCTTGATCAAGAGAAAGCTTTCAACAGAATTGAGCACAACTATGTACAAAAAGTACTTGAAATATTTGGTTTCGGTGAAAATTTCCGAAAATGGACCGAAATCCTCTACAGAGATATAACTGCAAGAATGCAGGTAAATGGAGGTGTTACGGCAAAATTTGAAATACAGAGGTCAGTAAGACAAGGCTGTCCTCTGTCAATGGTATTATACGTAATAGCAATTGAAATACTAAGTATTAAGATAAGGACTAATAAACTTATAGAAGGAATTAAGGTCCCAAATTTGAGAGAAGAATTTAAAATGCTCCAACATGCGGACTACTGCACAAACTTTATAAAGGACCCCAACTCTTTTAAACATCTTGAAAAAGAGTATGAAAATTTTGGCAAAGCTTCTGGGTCTAAAAGTAACCATGGAAAAACAGAAATTTTGAAAATAGGCAACTGGAGAGGGAACCACCCTGGGCTCCCCCCCCCCGCCACTTAATTAAAGATAAGGTTAAAGCCTTAGGAATTTACTTTGGGAAAAATGAAGAAATAGAAAATCTAAAAAATCTTAAAGATAAAATGAATAAAAGTATTGCAATCTGGGCACAAACGCCACTATGTATCATGGAGCGAGCACAAGTTGCTAAAACTTATCTTTACTCCAATATAAACTACATTTTAAAATCTTTAGATCTAAAATATCAGGTTTTAAATAGTCTAGATAAGGAAATAATAAATTATATCTGGGGTTTTAAACTTCATTATATTGAAAAAGAGACATTATATAGTGATAATGAAAGAGGGGGATTAGCTTTACCAAACCTGAAATGGATTCAGGAAACTAATATTATAAATCGCTTTATGAAAGTTAAAGCTACCCCGGATATGCCGTGGGAAGCTCTC
>JAECUM010062019.1:0-17508 GCA_016617855.1 Megalonaias nervosa | reverse complement strand
CCTCCACTCACACATCACACATCCGACTTACGAGGCTAACCGCTCCGGTGGCCTATGTGGTTAGAGCGTCCGCCTCGGATGCGGGAGGTAGCGGTTTCGAAGTCCGGCCGAGTCATACCAAAAACATAAAAATAGTACTAGCAGCTGCCTCGCTTGGCGTTCGGCATGAAGAGATTAGTGTTAGGACAAGTCATCCTGGTGTCAGGATAATGTGACTGGGTGGGATATGATGCTACATGTCTGCGGCATGATGTCCCAGTGCTAAACATCAATATAAACTGCCACACTGCAGACATCAAGGCGATATCACTAAAAGCTACCTAAAAAAAATAACACACACACACACACACACACACACACACACACACACACACACACACACACACACACACACACACATCCGAGGTCTTCCTCTCGGAAGGCTATATCACGCCATGAGTCGACTACATTTTTAGATACTACAAAGTTTACAAACCTAACACTCTTTACAGCGTGGTGCTCTGCTCAAGTTCGCATAAGTGTATAGTTACCAAACCCAAATATTATTACCTACTGACGAACATCGCAAAAAAGAATTAACAAAGTATAAGTGACACTCGTCAGTAATAGCCAGATAAACTCTAACAATTGGACATCCAAAGGTAAAATCATTCATAAAGATTTGACCCTCAAAGCTAGAAGGATAATTAATTTAATTACGAAAGTCTATCCGTCACTTTAAACATTTGAGAGTGAATCACGTATCTGGTCAGCAAACTGAATGGCAGTAGCAACTGAAATCAACAAAGGAAACCGAGAACGTATAAATATCAGCTAGAGCAACAGAGGGAAACATATATATATATAGGTATAAATACTAAGATTAATACAGGTAAACTAAACGTATATACCGATTAGCCGGTCACAGTTAACTGAACATTAAAATTTACTAATCAAATTGCATAAATTTATTGTGATATTGTAAATTAGTTATAAAAATAATATTTATTACTTTATCAGACTCAAATTACCTAACTATGGCTTAATTTTTTAAAGACTTTAAACTGTACAAATTTTACTAAATCAAACTGGTATTATGGTGGAAGAAATGACAAATCAGAGAAGACAAGCTGAAGATAATTACTAACGAAGGTCTAAAATCTGTAAAACGATATGACTATTGCTGTTTAGTCCATATCCTACCAATTCAAGAAGTGTAGCTATATTTTTTTTCATTTATAATTTCCAGCTCACCGATGATATTGGTAATAAGCTTATCATGGATAAAACCATTGCAAACTACAGATTTACACTTCTTAATATGAATGGACCAAAACCAGACTATCCAGATTTTTACCGATAAAATATGTTTTATTTGTAAAATGATATTGTTTTAACTGAGGGAGGTTTCCATTGTGTGATAAATCCAAATATAAATACTTTTAATTATTATAATGTAAATAACTAACGATCAAGAGAAGTTGTCTTAGATATAGGTATGGAATATAATTTAGTAGATGTATGGCGGAGGGAACATAATGTAATTACCTGCAATTATGGAGTGAAATATACATGCTTGTATACGGTAAACACTATTCATACAAGCCGCCCAGTTAGGTCTTTTTTTTAAACCAGTGCATTACCAGTGAATTGCTCAAATAAGTTGACATTAATATTTTCTATGATCCTCTATTTTGTTTACTTCGTCGATTAATTGTTAGCTGGTATAGTCTACGTGTTTTCGTCATCGTCATCATGATCATGATCATGATCATGATCATCATCATCAATCCCTTAACCCAAGAGGTCGTTGGGGCACCACAGTTGACTTTACAACCAATTCTCTCCATCTTTCCCTGTTCTCTAGTGCCCTTTTGGAATCTCCAAATCCCATGCCTGTCCAATCCTTAATGTTGTCTTCCCACCTCTTTTTCTGTCTGTCTCTTTTTCTGCACCCTCGCAATGTGCCTTGCAAGATTGTTTTTGCTAGTCCAGATGATCTTGAGACATGACCGTACCACTTCAATCTGCGCTTTTTTACAGTGATCAAGAGGCCTTCATAGGATCTGATGGCTCGTTGGATCCTGTTGTGGACTTCTTCGTTGGTTACATGGTAAATGTATGAGATGCCCAAGATCTTGTAGTAGCATCTCATTTTGAAGGTTTGAATCCTTCTTTGTAGATCTTTTGTGAGCGTCCATGTTTCACAAGCATACAGAAAGATGGATATGACAATCGAGCGCATCAGCCTTATTTTGGAACCAAAGGCAATGTTGGTATCTTTCCATATTGGTCTCAACCTTGTTATTGCTGCTGTTGTCTGGGCAATCCTGCAAAGTAGTTCTGGTTTGGAGCCCTCATCTGTGATAACTGATCCCACGTACTTGAAGCTTCCGACTCTTTCCAGCTTCTGTCCACTGACCTTTATTTCTGCACTGATGCCATTGGTGTTGTTTGTCATCAGTTTGGTTTTTTCGGCGCTAATCTCCATACCGTATGCTGTGGAGGTTGTGTCGAGGCGCTCAACCAAGTCACCCAGTTCTTTTTCATCACCTGCTAAACCATCAATATCATTTGCGAAGCGAATGTTGGTGATTGTTCTTCCTCCGATGCTGACAGTGCCCTTGTGGTCATGCAAGACATCCTCCATAATCCTTTCCAGGAAAATGTTGAAGAGTGTAGGTGACAGTATACATCCCTGTCTGACTCCAACTGTTGTTCGAAACCAATCTTCTCCGCTGCCATTGATGAGGACAGCACTGGTGGCTTTGTCATGGAGGTGCTCAACAACCTGCACCAGGTTTGATCTGATGCTGTACTTCCCCATAGTTGCCCATAAGGCTGCATGCCATACCCTATCAAAGGCCTTTTTGAAATCTATAAAGACGTGGTATAGATTCTGCTGATGCTGAAGGTATTTCTCGCAAAGGATTCTGAGATTGAAAATTTGTTCTGTGGTGCTCCTTCCTGCTCGAAAGCCTGCCTGCTCTTCAGCAATAATTTCTCTGCTTGAGGTTTTAGTCTGTCGAGAAGTATCTTCAGCATGACTTTGCTCGGGTGACTGATCAGACTGATGGTTCTGTAGTTTTGGCATAGCTGTAGATTTCCTTTCTTGGAGAGCACGATGACCAAGGACTGAGTCCATGTGGTGGGCCATTCTCTTATCTGCCATATTTTGTTGCAGATTGTTGTTAGGACTGTGACTATCTCTTCTCCTCCTGCTTGAATGAGCTCTGCTGGTATGTTGTCAATGCCGGCTGACTTTCCTTTCTTTAGTGTCCTAACTGCAATTTCTACTTCTTCACGAAGAATGGGGTTGTCATCAATTTCTTCTGCCTGAGGGCAGTTTAGTACTGCTGGATCTCCTTGGGTCTTATGATTGTACAATTCTGAGCAGTATTCTGTCCATCGCTTGAGGATCTCTTGATCTTCTGTGAGGCATTTTCCTGATTTTTCTTGGATGGTGGTAGTTTTCCCTTGTTTATGGGTTGTGAGATCTCTTACATGTTTTGAGTTAACGAAAATAGGGAGCACCAATGCCGGAGGCTGGCATCCTTGATAATTTGATTAATGCCTGTTTCTAGTTTACCGTTTAAGACTGTACGATACATAGTCAATGTGTTTATAGCCATTGTTGTTTAATTGGTATACATCATTACATTTAAATTTGGTTTTCTCTGCTTTATTTCTTTGGTACATACGCATGTTTACTGCCCTGCCATGCGGTCTATCTCGGCAATATTGTAAGAGTGCATAACACAGTTTCCGAACCATTGCTATGAGCCACAGCATAACACGGTATGTGACTCGAAATGCAAAACTGATTTTATTATTGGGGTAATATAATCGCAATGTAAAAATGTGTAAAGTATCGAGTTGATAATTTCTATATATAATCATTGTGAAAATTGACTAAATATACACATGCAATACTAGCTCATGCTTCTTTGAATATTGCAACAAAAATTATGTGTTTTATTAGAACTGTGGGTTTTGTAGGCGTTGTGGGTTTTGTGGGTTGTGTTTGATCTGTGGGTTTTGTGGGCTCTGTTAGTTGTGGTTTTGTGGATTTTGTCAGGAGTATATATAAGGCGTTGTGGGCTGCTTGTTGGGAATCAGTAAGCTAGCAGCAATCAAACTAGGCACATCACAGTTATTGTGAGTTTTATTTATGTATTTTTTTTAAAAAGTTTTGTTTAGTTTATTATATAGTTAGGTAACTTTAGGCAATATTTTGGACATTTTTGTTTAAAGTTTATTTAAGCACAAAGCAATATTTATTTATGTAATTTTCCTTTCCTTTCTTTTCTAAATTATATGCATTCTAGTAATTTCTAATTTATTTTTACAAGCAAACTAGATATTGTTATATCATTTGTTATTTGACACTCAGTTATATGGTTAAGTGAGTGTTGTCCTCACAGACCAATACTTTTATTAATTATTTATTTATGTATTAATTTTATTTATTTAATTAGTTTTATGAAGCTAAAGGCATTCAGAGAAGTTTCTTTACACTACAAATATATAATTCCTTTTCTTAAATTATAGGTCCAAAAATATTCTTAGGGAAATAGAATGTCAAAGTCATTGTGAGTGCTTTCCTCACCGACTTGACATTCTAAATTCAATTCAACAATACTTGTTTAATCTAGCAATCTATAATAACATAACTTATTTATGTTTTTATTTTATAATTTACAAATTGTCTACGTCATTGTGAGTGTTTTCCTCACCGACTCGACAGCCAATTTAATTCCATTTATATCAATTCAATTCAAATAAGTATCAAGCTATAGTTGAAGTGTTCTTGCAGATCTTTCATTTCACATATTACAATCAAGTCATATTTCTCTTCTGAAGTAAACTTTATTGCAACTAAATCCAAATATGGTAAATCTTATATAATTTTCATTCACCAAAAGAAGTAATAATATAATGAATTAATAGTACAGTGCTAATATATACCCTGAACTTGTGTGAAATTGTCATATAAAGAATTGTACCTGAAGACAATAGTCTGGCCTTGTACACAAACAACAAGATTGTCATGGTTATGAACTGCAGCTTTATTCAATGTTTCTGAATAAATGAATCATCTTGTGTTATGGTTGAAAAGAAAAGAAATCAAGAGTTCGAGTTTATTCCATTCTCCCCTCCTTAGTCAGCTGGTAACAAGCATACTCATCCCTGGTGCCGTACTCCAATGTAGTATTATCGGCCGTTACAGCAATAAAGGAATCCATGGAGTATACTTGAAGGAAATGTAACCCAGTAAAGCAAGCGAGACAGGACATTTTTGTTCGTTCAGAATTTTATTCATAATTATTGAAAACGTAAATGCTGAACCAGGATAAAGGACAAATCATTCTCTTGTTAAAATGGAGATAGTTTTCCAAAAAGAAATCAAAAGACAGTTATTCTGGAGATTTAATTCATTACTAAATTGACCATGAATTTGTGAAAAGAGGAAAAGAAATTTTCTTAAACTTTATGCCCCGAATAATTAAATACTTATGAGAATATACCTATTTGTTTTATGCTAGACCACGAATCACTGGATTTTCTGAGGGAAATAATGTTCATAATTTACAGGAGTGAAATAATATAGACACTGACAACATCACGACCGAGAAATTTGAAATTATTATTAGAAGAGGAGGGTCCCCGGGTTTCTGAGCGGTCTAAAGAACTCGCCTATACCGATAACTCTCATCTCACTTCTGTCCGAGTGGGTTCGAGTCTCGGGCCCGGCCAATGTGGAAATGTGAAAAGGCTTGTCAGCAGCTTCCCGTTGGTCGGTGGTTCTTACCGGGGTTGTTCATGGTTCTTCCTCCACAAGTTATACTGGCCGTTTTGTATAGCCTGTCGTGTGCTGAAAAATGGCGTTACACCCACAACAACAAAAGCAAAAAACAAAAATAGACGAAGACGAACCGAATTCAAATCCAACAATGTTCAAACTCTGTTTTTCTTCCTAATTTGTTATTTTACTTTGAATTGTGAAGGAGAATTATGTTACTATTTATATTTTCTGTGCGAATATTCATAAAACACAACAGAACATGAATGGTAAACCACTGCCATCACGCCGGATCCAGTAAGAAATCTGCTACTTCAGTTTTTCACCCATTCGATGAAATATAACCGTTATAACTCGTTTCAAGTAAATATCCTCTCTGTCTGATATCAAACCGGATATTAAATTATTATATATTCTTCAAAATGCTTCTATTAGAAATTAGAGGAACATCAATTTCATATGAATCTTTTATGATAAAACCTATAAAGAAAAAACGCAAAACCGCACGATCAACAGGAGAAACAGATAAATGCATGTATAAGCAATTTAGAAGAGATGTGAATGAATTACCAAAACTGGAGCTAAAAAGAAAGAACTAGAAGAAATTACAAACAAAAAGATTGATGCTGTGAGGGTTAGGTCTAGAGTTATATGGATTGAAGAAGGAGAGAAAGTGACCAAACACTTGTGTGATTTAGTCAATAGAAATTACATAAGTAAAAAGCAATAGTTCGTTAACTGATTGTGAGAAAGAAATTTTGAATAAAGGAAAAATATTTTATATGAAATTACAGATAATGCGTGAAGGTGACCCTGTCGATCTTGCAAAGCTACTTTTTGATTCTGACATTTCTAGTCCAATTCATTTACAGAAACATTCTTTGAATAGACCCATATCGTATAGCCGAGATCAGTTTAGTGATAATGGGGCTTTTAGAGTTGTTTTATTGATATAGGTCAGCTCCTTTTCTAATCCATGACTGTGTTCTCAATCACACGTGTATGCATGCGTGAAAGTTACCAACAGGCGTCCATACATTAGGGTAGTCATGTGGTGTGAAAGATTGTTGACCGATACCAGTAACCAACAAAGCCGCTATTATATCACTACTGTGTAGGCGCGTCTTTGACAGTGTTTATAAAGGTCATGACGCACGCGTGGTAAACAAAGAGACCACTATAGTATGAGACACACAAGTGAAGTTTTCAATCAGGCCTACATTATTAATTGTGGCTATACTGTAGGACTGCACAAGTAGAAATAATTATAACTACTACACTGTGTATATTTTCGGTGGCATAGTTAGTTTGAGAATATTTTCTGAAGTCTGAAAATATTTTATACTCCAGAGAATATTTTTACCAACTGCGGCAGAGAATATTTCTATCTCGATGAATTACCACGGTACCTTTGCCGACCATGCAGTTTTGTTCGTGAGCATTATTGCGCGCAACTGTTGTAGAAATACCCGACAGTGTTGTAGAAATACCCGATGATGTTAACACCGTTTAGGGAACACCGGACAATGTTGATGACATAATATCCAAGATTCGTAGATATCCAGGAGTGCGACAGCATCAGCGACCACATATATTTCTTTGAAGTCGATATAGAACACCCTGAAGAATTTCACCACACCCTATCGAGCAATACGTGGGACTATGCCCAAAAATGTATTCGATCGTATTCGGACCACACATCTCGGTAAATATAAAACAGAGAACAAGAAGTCGCACATGTAACTGTTGAAAAGTAACGTCGGTATGAGATGTATGTTGAGTGTCCTCGCATGCGATATGAATTTAGTCGCGGAAAATATGATTCGGTCAAAGAAACATCGCTTGGGTGTATACCGATGCACTAAGGTGGGTTTGTCGCCGCTTGATACCAACGATGGATATTCTTTGATGCGATTGATGCGATGCATTGAAATGTTAACGTATTAAAATAGATCCTGGTGGTAGTTAGGAACGACTTGATTTTCTTCTCGCAAAAATTCTCTACTAGGAGGACTTGCCTTCTGTTGACGCGTCTCCCATGGTTGGATCAAAGTCGCTAAATGGTAACATGTTGGTTGTTTTGAAAAATCAGTTCGGTCTGAAATGGTACATATATCGATGGACGGACAATACTGGGTCAGCAGAGCGACGTTGCTTGCATTCCAACACTTCTTTCTGGACATGCACGGATATCGTTTGATGCTCTATAAACAATGTTTTGTCGGTAACATGCAACATCGACACGATTTAAATATGCTTCGCCAGGATCTGATTGGTACCAGGTAGACAGTAGTTGTATATAGGACCGATTTGTACTCAGTGTTGTTTCCGGTACTTTGCTAATGTGGTAGTAACATCACCGCCAACGACAGTTTTTACACCTGGAAATTAGACGCCTTGCCGTCCAGAACCGAACCTTCTCACCAATGTAAACTTGTTTGATCCATATGGAACACAAGTTTCCGAGATTACTGTTATACCATTACGTGATTAAACTCGAGAAGGATTTGTGGCACAGGCTTTTATGCGCCATAGCAAGCAATATGAAGAGATGATTGTATTATACACCAATTGTGTTATTCAACAGCCGACATGGATAAAGGACAAGATCCAAAGATGCTTTGAAAAAATCAAAGATGTTGTTAGCTTCATTGACCATGCCACTCAAGCACGGTGACATGTTTCCTTAGTCAGTTTGCACGCTAATCATTGGTCCATCTGAATCAGGAAAAACGCAACTGTTGTTGAACCTGATTACGGGATGGTTAACGTTTGATCACCATGCAGGTTTGCGCCGTCGGCAGATGATGTACTCAAACATTTTATGGTAGCGATTTAAGCATCACTAGGAAGTGAATCGTCCATTGTTGATTTCTTTTCCACAATCGATGAAGCTCCTACCATTGGTGATTTGGATTCCAGTGCAAATAATCTTGTTGTGTACGATTATACGATGCTTAAACACCAAATCAATCCCGCGAAAATATTTATTCACAGCTGACACAAAAATACAGATGTGACCTATTTGCCACAACGATACGCACATGTACCTAAAGTAATCCGAGAAAACTGCAACATGGTAATGACATTTCATGGCATTGAAGCGCATTGTCTCGCAAACATTTATTGGACCCTGTGTGCCGCAGACGTTTTGTGGGATAAATTTCGTAATAGATTTGCAGATGGCACCCAGGCACCTTTAGTCTTTCATTATTGGCTTTGCTGGTGGACCATAGAAGTATAGCTCGAGTTTTGACAAAACAATTTACCAACGAAGATAAACGTATAAGGTGTCAAAACCTGCCAGCGATCTCATAGAAAAGTATGGAGAGCGACGCTGTAAATCTGCTTGATAACACAAGGAGCTGATCGGTAATGTTATTACCGGCCATAAAGGTGTCAAAGAAACGTAACTGTCGCAGCTAACCATTTCACAGAGGGCTTTGTACAAATCTTTGCACCGCTGATAAAACCAGTAAAAGAGATTATGGGAACAGAGAAAAACCTGGTCCGTTTGTTAAAGGATATTAAAAAGCCCCCAAGAGCAACCGTTTTTAACCGGTGAAAGCCCTAACAAGAACAGAAGAAGAACCGGGCACATATGATAGTTATGCGAACCACGAGAACAACTGACGAAAGTATTGACACTTACCAGAGGCGATTGCAGAAGTCAAAGAATATATTCGAGAGATTGGAGAAACCGTTGGTGTAGTTGCAAAAGACACCCTTGTACGTGATGAAGACATTAGAGATGTACTTCACTGGATGCCAGAAGCATCACCCGAGTTCGTCACAGATGAAAACACCGGTCCGAACCTTTCAAGACAAAGCTCGCCAGGTGATCTTCAGAAATTCTGTGCAGGTTGCTCTTTACAGAAATAACAACTGGAAAGCTTGCCTGATACAAATACCAGCAAAGATACATGATACAGACAAGTAAAGATACATGATACAGACAAGGAATGACCTAAAATTGTATGCAAATGTTAGAAGTTAAAAACTAATTAATGCATTAAGAACTGAAAAACTGCAGATGGGATTGTCAGAGGTTGCGCAAAAACAATATCATGGACCGTGGAACACTTCGCGCGTTGATGCATGAACTTATTGAAGACATTGATGATTTAAACAATTCGTGTTTTACGCGAAATCTATGTTGGATGCAATATGGTGTTGCAAATACAACCCGAGACTTGCGTCAATAATTAAAATAGCATCATCGAAACTAGAATTTAATGTGACCTGCTACGTTTTGTAGTAATAACGTCCTATCAGGAAGATAACGTTGTCCTTAGCGAAAACCAGCTTACAAAAATAAAATACGCAGTAGAAATCGATTGCGGGGTCACATTCTCTGAAAATGTTAATTGGGATTGTCCTCGTGTGGTTGACCCAAACACACCTTAATCAGCTTAATGCGGCCAAAGAAAAGAACACCTCGGTAACTTTAAAATTATTCCAAGTCAGAGGTAAGACAAATGCAAAAGACTGCTGGAATATTTCCATTCCTGACACAAGTTGCAGCGTTGTCAGCGGTTGGGGCAGTCAGAACAGCATCAGGAATGGCTTTACAAAAGACGGCTGGTTGAAGATAAAAGAGGAAAAAGATGACCAGAAACAACTCGCCGAATATCATAAGGCAGAGGTCTTTGACTACCCTGTACAAAGTCGTGTCACTAACCAGTTTCGATTTAATCATGACAGCAAAATCAGCCAAGCCTGTCCGATATGTCTTTATGCTAAACGAACTTGTATCACTAATTCCATACACAAGGTAAACCAGCTTCATTAACCCGGATTTGACAACAGGACTTGGAACGCATTTTGTCGCATACATAATAACACTCAAACATCGTTCTTATTTTGACTAGTATGGACTTGCACCACCATTTGAAGTTGTTAATTATTCAACCAGGAGCGCTAGCACCCCTGGTGACAAAAGTCGTCTACTATTGTTTTATTCTACTCTGCCGGTACAAACTCGGCTGCACAGGCTAATATGCTGTCAATTTGTTGTCAGAGTGTTGCATGGACTTGCACTTGAGCATTCACCAACCCCGAAAACTTTTACAGATTTTACATTAAAGTACGCTTAATAGTATACAAAACGTATATTAATTTTTACGTACGATATTCAACAAGAAGCATCGCTGATGTGGTTCTGAGCTGGTTTTCCACCAGCCAGGTTGTTAATCTTGCGAACTTGTGATATTTCATGATCGAACTGGTGAACTTAAAGCGTGTAAATCAAGCCTAAGAGACACCGTAGCGCCAAACCTGGCCTTGATCAGTGAAGTCAGAGGCATCGTAAACGCTGGCTTGTCGGCTTCTTTGCCATAGACTAAGTTGACACAAATACAGAATCAAAAGTTAAAAAGTCAGCCGATGAAATGAGTAGAGACCTTATAGCTGGTTCAAGAGCAAATCGATGATATTGATGCTGAAAAGAAGCAATTTGTCGACATAAAATTCAGTGATATCAAGGTATTGGGTGGCAACGCTAAATTGATAAATGAATATATAAAGATTAGTTCTGACTCAATAAGCTCTGAAATATTTCAATTAAAATTTGTAAAGCTTGATCGTTTCCATACGAGTGGTGACTTTAGATTTGCTGCTAATTATATACCACATTAGGGTTTCATGCTATTAAATTACTAGAACCAAAGACAAACATTGCAAGATCCTAATGCTGATGCTAAAATATTAGACAAATAAATACTTCGGATGGTAAGATTCTACTGACAACTTATATAAAACGTATTTAACTGATGGTTTGTTTAAAATTAACAAGGCCCAACCAATGAAATTAACTTTGGAATTTGCGTTTAACATTATTTTGCAATTACATATAAGTGACGGATTATGACCGCGGTGATGAGGTGATGAGGTTTCGTAATTTAGCGTCAAAGTGGTAGATCAGCTGACCAGTAGTGCTAGCATTACTGGTGATTTTAGTTCGCTTGTTTATGCATATGTACATGAAAAGGGCGTTAACCAACCCTCGTATACACTGAGATATAATCTTGCTAATCGCCAAATAGAAATTAGAAAGTTGGGACCAGCCTATTGTGCCATTACTAACTTGAAGCCAGCTTGGACTATATGCATTAGCTCGTAAAAACTCTCAATCGTTGACAGATTCATCAGGTATAAAACTCAGGAATTTCTTCTACAACTGCTGAATCCACGCTGGTTACAGTTTCCAACGAATGCTTTCCACCAACATTGATTCAGCTGAGACATAAAGAGATCTCGACCGTTAATCAACAATGACTCACTTGTCCGTGTCACTGTTCTTCGGCGAAGACGAGAACGATCTTTCAGACAGTATTGAATGGTGTAATCATTATGGTTTTGTATGAACATTTTGCTTTGCCCCCAGAATGTACAATCAGCGGTAATTTAAATATTCCCTAAGTAGATATTTTCTATGAATGTATGACAGTTGTACCAATAAAGAATCTTAATTGGATAGAAGTGCGCGTGCGAGTAGCAAAAGATCAAGATCGGCCTGTCGATTACATTATTAATAGAAGAACTATGATAGACCCTTAATGTTACCGACGCGGAAAAATAATCAAACCGCAAGATGAAATCACCAGGAGAACCGCGCTACTCTTGAAATACAAACGTGTTTGTTTTGTCGCCAATGTAATTTGTGGAATTGCCGCGGCAAAAACTATTAATCGGGTGTGGTGAGAATCCCAATCACAATAACTATTATAGCACTCCAATCGGAATTGTTGTCCGGCCATATCGATAGTAACCGGATATCGCGGGCGTTGCTGGTAAAATATTTCGGAACAACTGCATTCGCGAAAACGTGTTTATTCGGAACTTCACGCAGCAGCACAAGTAATCTCAGTACAATTTATAAATTCTACTGATGACCCGTTGATGATAAATTAATTAGCACGGTAGAGTTCGACACCGCAGAATTTTATAAATTATTTTAGAAGGATATTCAGCTGTTTCTAGTTAACTTTGGGTATTAATGTAGCGAATTATCTTGCACACAGAAAAAAGTAGTAAGTATATGCATGTCAAAGTGTGATAAACCTAAGCAGTATATTTCAAACTGAAGATCCATTTCAATTCTAAATGTATCATACAAAATTGCTTCTGCATGTATGCAAGCAGAGTTAAAACTGATACCTACAATAATACATAAAGATCAAACATGGTTTCTAAAAGAACGATACATTGGAAAGAAGATTAAAAAAAACTTATACGAACTAATGTTTAACACAAAGAGCACATTATTCCTGTATTACTTCTTTTAACTGACCTTGAAAAGGCATTTGATCCAATTGCTCGGCCATCTTTTTAAATAATGAATTTTTCAATCTTGATAAACCAATAATAAACTGAATAAAACTATTTTTGTCGGAACATCAAATCTGGTCATCTTTTATATCAATATTCCAAATTTTCTGGTCATAATATAGATATTGAAAATACAAAGGTGGTTTAGATCGGAGATACAACTGATGTAATATGAAATATTGTTCATAATGTAAATATAATATGGGATGTACTAATAGTTTACAACTAACCTGGAAAAATTACAACTCTTAATTACCCGTCTAAAATTCGATAAATTAAGAGATAAACTTTCTTATAAGATCAAGAACGTTTTTGATAAACTCTATTAAGCTATTCATAATTTCATAAATAGTAGAATTTCTTGGAATTCCAGTTTATGTGCTTAATTTAGTTTTAAATGTCGATATACCTGATATTTTTTATCTTATTGTATCTATTCGTGCACTGTTAAGAGTCTTTTATCAATATTGGAGTTGATTGCAAAATGTTTATCGTGATCCGTGTTAGAAGTAGTTGTTTCAGTTGTCAGTTTTGTGTGATAACATCATTTCAATATTTCATAATTTATTCTCCCTTTAATCTAATGTGCCTGAATTACACCATTATGATCAACTTTCTCTCGATCAACATATCCCTGGGTATTTGTTTTATAATCTTTGATATTTACTAACTCAGTGATAGTAGGCCTTTATTCTGCATTTAATCTTACTTTAACTTATTTTGTTCTTACTTTCAACTTCAGTTTTGATTATTTCTGAGAAATCGGTATTTTGCTTGCAACTGCGACATCAACATTAGAGGTATCAGTCAGTTAATTTCCAGCTGTAAAATCTTCAGCTAACCTCTTCATCGCTCTGTTTTCTTGTCATTTAATTCTTTCGGTATTTCTTGAAGCTGAGGTTAAGAAGTAACTTGTCAGAGACTTTATAATATTCTCTATGCCAATCTCTAAATATGTGAACTAAAGGATGATTTGAACTTAGGGCAAGAAAGAAATCTATTGATTTTGGGGTCAAAAGGTCAAACATTAGGGTCACCGTCATGAAAAAAAAAATGGTTTCTGCACAAATTTTTGAGTTCTCCACCGTGTGCCTTCATCAACATTAGTGTATGACAGACACGTTGGGTATAAAAGTGGCCTGCCAAAAAGTCAACGGTGAAGGTCAGTTTAACTGAAGGAAGAAAACATTCTCTCCATACAAAATTCACTTTTCGATCATATACCTTCACCAAATTTTGTGGACGACAGGCATATTGGGTAAAAAGACACTTTTTGATTTTGTGGCCAAATGTTCAAAGATCAATGTTTGTGTCATTAGAAGAAGAAAAATGGTTTTTCCATAATAACATTTGTTCGGAACAACGTACCATGACAAGTTTATGGATGGCTTACATTTAAGGTATGGGGTGGCTTGTAATCTTGGAATCAAAAGTTAACTAGCAATGAGATTGTGGCTAAAAGAATAATATTTTACAGATTAACATATCTTCGACAGTAAGTTCCTTGACCAATCATTATGGATGGCTCGCACTTAGAGTACTAAATACATTATAGACTCTGTAGTTTAAAGTTCAAAGGTCGTTGTCATAGTAATTCCAATACGAAAATGATGGTTTCTTTACAAGAAGTTTAGTTCAAGGCTGCACGTTTTGACCTAATGTCAAGGTTGTTAGTCAATAAACTCAAGCGTCAACCATGCCTTACAAGTGCGCATGCACAAGCGTATGAGGGAGTCATTATTATTACTGTTTTTATTGATGATGATGCTAACAATATTTATGTCACAGATGGCATTGCTCATCACGTGTGAACATTCTATAATATAACCATGAAAGTTGATGATGAAAGGAAATCTTGATTTTGCATCTTGCAATTTAAGTCTGACATTTAAACACTTCTATTTTGCTAAATATATTTTTTATCTATCCATTTATTAAAATTATTCGTTATTCGCAAGAACATTTCTCCACCCACCATCAACACCACCACTCAGGTAAACAAGAGTAAATACATTGATTTGGGTCAGGGTTTTGGAGTTTTCTAAGTAAATTTTACAGGTTATTGTGTTGTAAATAGACAAGGCTCATTAGATCATTCTCGAAGGTTATTTTCCATTAGGTAATTTGTTTGTTAGAAGATGCTAATTGTGACCTGAGGTCAAGTAGAGAACTATATAATCCTGTGATTGTGAAGATTTGGTCATTCGTGCTGTAACATCTAGCACCTTCAAGTTGTATTATGTTGTGACCAGTTTGTGCTTAATTTTATTTTCTTCAAATTATTGAATTCAAGTGATTATTTTCTCTGGAAATACAAAAGCACTCTGATAAAATTCTTGGATAAAGACATTCACTGGAATTTATTATATAGTCAAACCTGGAATTATATTACTGTGATTCAACAAAAGACTGTTGACACATCAGCACTCCGTAAGCTATAAGAGACACGTCATTACTTTCAGTTCTGGATCACTTCGGGACTTGTACTGAGTTTTATTCAGGACTCTAATTTACTAGGACTTGTGTCTGATTTAATTCTTGGATTATTTTGGAATTTAATTTGCAATACGGTAAGTTCTTTTTTCTCATTTTCACTTTGAATTCTAGGGAAATAAATTATTTGTTAAATTTTACAAAGTTTGTTGTCTTTCACTCTTTTCTGTTACTTATTTTAAGAGCATAGACTCGTAACAGATTATTTATCTTCCCGTTTTAAAATCGTAGGTAAAGGTTAAGCTAAAACATTACTAAAATCATTCTCTAAGAGACCCTAACGGAAAAAATCAAAAGCAATATTCTTTTAGTCAGTGTTTTACTATGTAACAGGCAGGAATATTAACAGCTGCGTTCAATTGCACTCAGCGGTTTAATAAGATATATAATAATACTGTGAACAAGGTCTTCACAGCTATACACCCAAACAGAACACCTCCAACTCAACTCGATCCAATGTGTCTATCGAGGTCTTCACAGCTGTACACCCAAATAGAACACCTCCAACTCAACTCGATCCAATGTGTCTAACAAGGTCTTCACAGCTATACACCCAAATAGAACACCTCCAACTCAACTCGATCCAATGTGTCTATCGAGGTCTTCACAGCTGTACACCCAAATAGAACACCTCCAACTCAACTCGATTAAATGTGTCTAACAAGGTCTTCACAGCTATACACCCAAATAGAACACCTCCAACTCAACTTGATCCAATGTGTCTAAAAAGGGATATATCCACAAACAGCAACAGAAGTTTCTAGCAATACTTTTACAAATATGACTGTTTCCTAATTCAATTAGAATTGTGTTCAGAACATTCTGATATTAAAACTGGTATCTTATTAGAACTGATGACTGGCCTTAATCCCATCTTAATTAGCACCTTTATTAGTGATTTATTATTAGAAACGCTTTGGAATTGGGATTATTATTATTATTATTATTATTATTATTATTATTATTTTTATTATTATTATTATCATTATCATTATTATTATTATTATTATTATTATTATTATTATTATTATTATTATTATTATTATTATCATTTTATTATTATTATTATTATTATTATTATTATTATTATTATTATCATTTTATTATTATTATTATTATTATTATTATTATTATTATTATTATTATTATCATTTTATTATTATTATTATTATTATTATTATTATTATTATTATTATCATTTTATTATTATTATTATTATTATTATTATTATTATTATTATTATTATTATTATTATTATTATTATTATTATTATTATATTGTATAGTTAATATTAAATACACCACTACTGTCATCACAATCACCAACAATGACAGATAAAGTGGATGTTATATGGATATGTCCTACAAAATAAAAAGCACAGACAAGAACGCCGCCACCGTCAATAATAATAATAATAATAATAATAATAATAATAATAATAATAATAATAATAATAATATAAATAAAAATAATAATAATAATAATAATAATAATAATAATAATAATAATAATAATAATAATAATAATAATAATAACAACAACAATAATAATAACGACAACTTCAACTATTACGATAAAGATAATAATGATCAGCAGCAGGAGCATCGTCATCAACATCATTATTGTCTTCGCCATAGTTCTCGCGTAGATCAAGTCCTTTCCATTGACTTTGTTCCATCCGCTTTGGGGATATGTGTGCAAGTAATATTGGATTAAGGGAAAGGTACATGAAAACTAGGTGATATGTGCCTATACTAGCTGCACTGTATCTGTCTTACCTTATCTTATCTTGTCTTGTTTCATCTTATCTTATCTCACCTAATATAATCTTATCTTATCTTATATGTTTTTATCTATCTATCTATCTATCTATCTATCTATCTATATATATATATATATATATA
>JAECUM010062018.1:0-14272 GCA_016617855.1 Megalonaias nervosa | reverse complement strand
GATTTTGATGCAGCAAAGTCAAATCTTTTATTGCACATAAACTTGTATACTGATTTGCTGTTGCAGTGAATTTTTTTGTTTTGAACCACTGAAAAGAATTCAGACAGAACTATGTTGTTTAATTCATTAATAATGAAGATCAATGCAAATGTTGGAGTTACACTGTACACAAATTTATAAGGCAGTAAGATTTGTACAACCAACTCCAGGAACCTACCACTTTTTGTTCATTTGTTACCATAACTCAAAATTGTATCAGTATACTCCAAGATACTGCTTAGATATGTACAGTTTAAGAAGAAATTAAATTATGTCAAAATTAATTCCAAACTTTCTAACATCATCAATATTTTCAGTGATTTTCAACTGACTAATAATTTGTTGCACAACCGTAATGGATTATTGTCACAGTATGGACTATTCATGCTTTCATAGGTGAAGAGTTTTGAAAAATGCCTACATCCTATGCATAGGTGAAGTCATGGATTACAGAAACTAAGAGAGAAATTAATCCTTTCATGATTACTATTTTGTATTCAAAAACAGTCAATTCTTCCTTTAAGTAAAACTTTTATCTAGTATTTTGTTTATGTGTCCATGGATCATGTAATTTGCTCTGGTTTTATTTTCTCTTCTTGTCTGATATTAAGTTATAAAAATATAAATTCATGAACTTTATAGTCATTCAGTTTCATTGATATGTATTTCTTTTAGTGTTTGAATATAATTGTCATCATATATAAAATCTCTTCCCCCACAGTATTGCATTCATCTTTTTATATATATATATATATATATATATATATATATATATATATATATGGTATCTTCTGATTGAGTTTTCCTACCAGTTGACAAGAGTGACAAAATATAAGGTATTTAGAGTGGAATAGGAAGAAGATATAGTAATCACTCATTGTGAATGATAATCTGTTCCTAATCTTATCGTCAGTCTATAATTCCTAAATATGTCTACGTTTTGAAGGGAGTTAAGTACATGTATTTTGTTATTCAGTTATTAATGCCATACCCCCCTGCCCCTTTTTTGTCACCCAGTACAGCTTGTCAACCTTTTGGTCTGATTTTAGGGTTTTCACTAGGATTTCAAAATTTGAAGTTAAGCCCCTCCCCACAACCTGTAAAAATTGGAAGACCCAGATTAAAAAAGTTGTCCCAATTCAAATAGCAGGATTATTAGCAATCATTATTTATCTATGAAATTTTTTATAGTGATGGAAGCATAAGTTACACTTCACACATAATTAAAATTAAAGATCATATTGGCCCATTATCAGCCAAGTTCATAAATAAACTGAAATGAATAAACAGGGGACACATTAATGAAGTCACACAGTCTTGGAATGAGTCACCTTTGAAACAAAGAGCTAGCTGTGAAATGTTTGCTGTCAGAGTCTTTTAATTGACATGCCCTTCCACAAAACCGCCTAATGAAGCATTATTAATAATGATGACGAAAGAAACCAGATTTTTCTGTTTGTCCCCATATCACTTCTCACCCAAAAACTGGTATGATTCTATGAATATTAAATTAACCCGATTATGAATGAAACAAATGAAACTGAATGAGCCAGAAGTATTTTAATGTGATCTGCTAATAATTATTTGTCAAAATGTTTATAAATATCTTTTTGACTGCTCTATAATATCTAACTGTTTGACTGGTCTTCACACCTTAGCATTACTATCTATTTTCTTAGTGTGGAAATGTCTAGTTTGGCACTAGAACTTTTCAAGTGATGGCCAGATTTGCTCCCATGAAAATTACCAACATGTTTGATTAGCTGTATTTGGTTTATTAGAAAAGAGCATTACTGTGGAATTTTCCATTCTGTTTGCTTTAAATTTGGTCTTTACTCAATTAACTTTAGTCCTCTTACACTATTTAACATTGTTTAAATGAAAATGTTTATGTTTCTTTCTATGTGTGATTTGGATGTGTGTATGTGATTGGGATTTTAAGGTAGCTTTAAAACATTTTCATTCATAATGCTATGGTGTCTGTAATGTGGCAGTTTACAGTGATGTCTAGCACTGGGGCATTATGCCACAGACATGTAGCATGATGTCCCATCCAGTCACATTATCCTGACACCAGGCCGACCAGTCCTAACACTAACCTCTTAATGCTGAGCACCAAGCGAGACAGCTGATAGTACCATTTTTATAAGTCTTTGGTATGACTTGGCCAGGGTTCAAATGCGCAAACTCCCATGGTAGTGGGTTTGAAATAAATAATAAATAAATTTTTGAAACAATTGACCCCATTTGGCAATTTTGGCCATGACTAGAACAACAAAAATGTGTATTATGAGCTATGTTTAAAATAGAATATTCTGAACTTACAGGACAAAACATTTGTCTCTAATAGCAGTAATACATACCTGCTACTGTTGCATTGTTTTCCTTTCCGGTTTTCATAGTCCTTTCCTTTTCTGGGATTCATAGTTCTTTGTCCAAGTTACATGATACCTTCCTCCAATTAATATTAGAAGTTTCTAGAACTGGAAAGATCAATATCCCAGTCTAGCTTCTGCATTACAGCAAACATATGGAATACTATCCTCTTTTCCTTGAACAGTGTATGCAAGTTCAATATTCCCTATAAAAAAATTGCCTTTGATCTCAGTTTTAAAATGTAGTTTTGGCATTCCATCTATCTCTTTGTTTCGATCAAGTATTAGTTTCCTAAGTCCTGGCTATAATTGTGTTGTCTTTGGTCTTATTGTACACTAATTTTTTTTTTTTTTACATTGCTTGGTAAGCAGTGCTTTAATTAATTGCATCTGCCTTCATTGCTCTTGTGCTTAGGTAAGTATTGTCAACCTTTCTTCAGTCTGGATCTTTTGGGTATTTTGTGTATAAATTTTTCACTTTCAGAGTTCAGATGAGGCAACCAGAAAGACCATGGGAGAAAGTTTACAGTCTTCTCCCTCTTTCTCAAGTAGAGAGGGTGTCTACCTTAAGGACACACCCTCATTTGCCATGACTTCCTTTTCCTGTCATCCCCATATATTATTTTCAGGGTTTAAGCATGCTTGTCAGCCTAAATAATGGCTATTGCCTTCAATTCTGGGAACAATCACTGCTATTACAGACCTTCATCTTCTTTCACCAGTCCTCTCTGGCACATTTAAAGGAAGAGTTACACACCCTGCTGCGGAAGGGCATAGTTGAGAGGGTAAAAAAAATTACCAGACTCCAGCTTTCTGTCCTCTGATTTTTCTGATGTCAAAGAAAAGTGGAAAATTTTGGCTCATAATTAAACTTTCTGCATTAAACAGATTTCCTATTGAAGAATAATATGGAGACTACTGGTTCTATAAGGCCCTCTGTGTCTCCATTGATCTTTAGGATGTGTTTCTTCCCATCACAATCTTTCCTCCACACAGAAAATAGCTCTGGTTTTGTATTTCAATTTCAAGCTCTTCCATTCAGATTTATCTCCACCTCCAAAGCTTTTACCAGGGTGATTGGGGTAATGAAAGCCTACATGAGATCCTTCCATATTTTTGATGACTGGCTGATGCACATCCTCAGAGATTCCCTTCTGAAGAACTTTTCTCTCTTCTGGTCCATAGTGATTATCTTTGTCTTATCTGAAACCTAAAAAGGTCAATCTCATCCCTTCTCAGGACTTTGTATATATGAGAATGAACGTCCTCACCAGCCTAGAGAGAGTTTGTCTTCCTCCAGACAGGATCAGCAAATCTTAGTTTCCCTGAGAATACTCTGATTGCATCCTGTTGCTAGCAAACTGGAGACCATCCTCCATCTGCACAGATCCCCCTGCAACCCCATTTTCAGTACTGCATTAGTTGGTTGCTAAATCAGGACCGGTTTCTGACTGGAGTCCCAATTTACACCCCTTAAGCCTACTCCTTTCTTTACACAGGCATGTAAGATTCAGGTTGGGGCTCTTACCTGGAGGCAGAGAGCGTAGTTCTCTCAGAACATTGGTCCAGGAAAGAATTAAGCCCTTCATATAAATAAATTGGAGATGCAGGCAATGTTTCTAGCATTACATGAGTTTCTGAACTCATAAGGAGTCATTGCATAATGGTCACCTCAGAATGTCTCTAGTAGCATACCTCAGGTGGCAAGGAGGAACACAAGCTTCTTCTCTTTTCATGGAAGTTTGGAACCTCCTCCATTGGACCACCTTAGAAGTACATTTTATAAATCTTATTATCATTATTAATCTTGCATGTCAAATTGACATCAAGTTTTCACTAGAGGACTTATGGTTAATTGTTCTCCATCTCAACACAACAGTGAACATAATCTCTGGAACACTATGTCCTACTCCTTTGCCATGGCTGCCGGTATTCAGTAACATTCCTCCTCCACATCTGTGTCACCAGGAAGCAACCACAAAAGTGTTGGCTAAGGTCTATGCCAGTGTGAAACTTCCACTGTACATGGAATCACCTCACATCCAGCAGTCCACTTGACTTCGAGATGCCCAGTCTGGTTAGGTTCATTGCCAGAGGATATGACAGCTATTTTGGCATGGAGTGTTGAGTGGTCTTCAAAAGATGTTGTAAACCATTCCCTCATAGCTGAGCCATCAGTCTGCCCTCCTCAGGCTTCAACCTTCCATGTCATCTGTGGACCATGCTGAACCACTTTCGGAAGGCTGAGCAAGCACCGAAAATGACAATGTAATATATGTGGTGCATGGTTGGTACAGAATGAAAACAGTGCCAATCAGACATCCAATATGGTCACAATGGCAGCCATTTTGAAAATCTTGTCATGATTACTCCTGAATGAATTGGGTTTTCATTTAAAGACCATTTAAGATGTCTAGTTTTGTCCTACATGACATGGCTGCACATCACAGATCCGGTTTGGCCACCAATATGGCCATCTTGAAAATGTGATGCAACTCATTCTGGACACATGATCGTATTTACATGGGGTGTCCAATAAGCTTCCAGTATAACAAGTATGGGATCCGTCTTGAAAATTTTATTATCACTACTTGCCCAAAGTGGACAACATTGGCTTTTTACTAAAAGATTTCTTATGATGTCTGGTTGGTCCTATTCAGTATGTAGCCAGTTCTAATGAAAATGGTGCTCATGTGACATCTAAAATTAATTTAATGTCCACATGATTTAAAACAAAAATTTAACATAAGTTCTAGTGAGCTTTTTACCGACATCACTTTGTATAAAATCCAGCGAATTTCAATTTGTATAAACATGTATGTTTGATTTGCACATTTTAAACCATTTAAATCATTTTGTCACACAGCTACAAAGGTTAAAGGCCGTGTTTTAGGCTGTTGCAGAGTTGGAAGTCAACTTTAATAACAATAATTTTTTCACAATAAACTCAGGTACCAGATGCAAAAATTTATTTAAAACACAAATACACACACACACACACTGAATAGTATATGTGTCTGTTGTACTTTAACATGTCAATAATCCTAGGCTTAATTTACTTTTCCTGTTTGGAACATAATATCATTGCACATTTTTCTCACTCCCTCAACATTTTATATCCAGTTTCATGCCAATGGGTGGAGGCCATGGAGTTCTTTCACATAATCCAATGTTTCATACTCCAGTGCTTGTATTTTTTAGCTCTATTTCTTTGAATGTTGCTTGTTTCATCATAAAATTTAATAATAAGTTGAAGAATTTGTATTTCCAAAGTTTTTGAAACCCAATCAAGGATATTGTGATGTCCTCAGTCCATTCATCTGTCCATTTGTCTGTTTATCCATTACCACATCTCATCCTTAACCACTGGAGATTCACAACACTTTTTAGCTATCGTAACCCAATGGTGATCATCTGCAGGAGGGATGAGTCAATGACATCATTGGCTGCCAGATATGGAGTCACCGGGAGGGGATCTAAGGTCAGATGTAAAAAAAAGTTAGATTTCAATGACATTTTCAAATATTTTCAAACCAAGCTTCATACATATATATTCAGCTATAGCAGGAACACACATCATGTGCATGACAGAATTTACATTAAAACCTCTCTGTGTGTGTGTGTGTGTGTGTGTGTGTGTTTGTTTTTGGTGTATACCGAGGACATTCATGAGATTACACACCAATGTACCGAGGACACATCTCCAACCAAGGATGTCCTTGGTTGGAAAAATAGTAAAATCTTGCCTCTGTCAACTATTTTAGCCTAGAATAATGTAAAATCATGATTTGTAGGAAGGTACCCATTTACACACTTGGTGCTTTTTTCATGATTTTGGAGTGCATCTTTCCTCAAAAGCTGGTGATACACCCCCCCGAAACCATATCCTCAATTGCCCGGTGGAAAACTTGTAGAGATCTCAGCTGTCAAATTACACATTTCAAACATATTATCTTCCTTTAGATCCAAGCATCAAATACCAACTACTTAGCTAAACTATAAGAAGAAAAGCTGGTGCATATACAGTGTGACCCCGCTATAGCACGCTCCGTTATAACACGAATTCGGATATAACAGGGTCATGGTGTGGCTCTCGAAATTTCATAGACATGTATTTTTCTTGTACACGAAAAAAAAAAAATTCTTTCTTAAAAGTATGAAAAAATCCCCCAAAAAGTGTATTATCATTGTAGGGAAGAAATCGCGTATGAATAATACAAGATGATCGTGGCGTGGCTCCTGAAATTTTATATGCAGTTTTCTCATGCATGAAAAAATAGTGTTTTCTTCTTAAAAGTAAGAAAAATAACGTCTAAACAGTTTATTCAGGAATCGTGCAGGGCTTCGCCAATGTTGCAAATTGCGATTTTTTTTCCTTATTGGCGGCAAAATATACCATCTGGCGATTTCTTTTTATTGGCGACGATGGCTGTTTAAACTTGTATATACAACCATTGGTTTGGAGTGGAGAAATTCAGAGGCCCCATGAAAGGAAGCCACAAAGCTGATATAAAATGCACTGAAATTTATCTATTGTTACATAAACAAATTCTTTGTCCATATTGACAGACCAACTTAATAGTGCATTGCTATATCTTAATCCGCTTATGTTGACATCTAGCATGAGTACTGTATGTTTTGAGATATCCGCTCTTTTTTTTCAAATTTACATTTCTGGTCGCGGAGATCAACCAGACGAGGCATTATCTCATAATCTATCTTTTGTCGGATTTTTGGCTGCTCGCTAGTAATTAATATATTTAGCAACCCCAGTGCAGGGCATATATCCCTTAGAATTGTCCCAGTTTTACATGGTCACTGCACTTTTTCCATATGTTAGTAACTTTCTGTATTAAAGACTGATATAAAATATATATGAAATAAAAGCCAATAAAATTATCTTTCTAAATATGTATTACTTGTTAGTGTTATTTATTTGGATTTACACTTTATCGCAGGTTGAAAAGTAAATTACAGGTAATTTATGCTTCCTGCACAAAATTAGTACTGCCGTGACCCGTGTGTAACATGTGGTTCATTTGGAAAATTATTTGACTGGGTTGATGACTATGAATATTCATGAAAATTTCCAGCCAATCAGAAAATTGAATGATGGTTAGTGCCGAATTTGAAGAATTAAAATATCCCAAGCCATGCTGAAGATATAGTGATGCAAATTCAAGTGCCAATTGTACACGATCCTCAAAGTTTACAAACATTCTTCACACATCATTAGATTGTACATATTCTCATCTTTAATTTCATGTATAAAATGTCTGTCGCAAAAGAGATTTAGTGTGCCGGATTTTGCTTTAACGGTAAGGACTTTTGAGTTTTTGTACTTCGCTGAACATGTACTATGGACGCCATCTTGAATATATTACGATGTTAGTAAACAAACGTTTGTAACCAGTAGTTCAATGCCATATCGATTAGTAAATGTCCATAATATAGTGTCTACAACTTGTAGCTAACAAGTACATGGTTCTAAATCGAGTTTTATCATATATTCTTTTATTTTAAAGCGATCGTCTTTTGAGAATTTGTCGAGACGACCGTTCTTTATAACCATGCGATATCGCAGTTAACATCGAATTTAGTTTTCTCGTTCAAATCGTTTAAACAATACCAAAAAAAATTCTTTTAAATGACGTGTGAAGAACTACTTTACAGACTAAGATGTGTTTCATCAACAATGAAAACAATTTACAACTCAATTATTTCAACCGAATGGTGACATTTATATTAATGTAGGAAGTAAAATATGAGATTTTCCAATTACCATGACAATAATTAAACTGGAAATTTTATGCATAACCCATGATTAGTAAAGCCTTGGATTTGATACATGGTTGCCAGCATTAACTTTATTAAAATTTCTGTTTGAATGGTTTTCCTGTGGAGAAAAGAAACGTTTTTGATTTAACACCATATATTAACATGTTGCTGTGTGTGTTAGCACACAAAATATTACAAACAAAATTTAAATATTGGTGAGATTTTTCTTGAAATAACTTTCCCTGTTGTAAACATACATTTTCAATAATGGCAAATACGAGTCCAGCATGTTGTTTTACATAAAGCTGGAAAGTTTTATGAATTTATCATTAAAAATAACAAAATTACATCAATTTATGTCAAATTTCCTTTTTTTTCTGGTGCCATGGATTTATCGCGTGTGACAGTATTATTATATGGAAAAAGGTGAGCAAATTGATAGAAAACTGGCAACTTTAAAATGTCATAAGTTTACTTCTAGTAGAGATATTTTCAAAATTTAAACTGTTCTATGCTGCTTGAGATGAGAGCTATCATTTAACAGTGTTTTAAAAGCAATTAAATGACAATGAAAAATCAGCTGGGGTTGCTAATATATTTACATAGACTGATGTTTGAATGTGGATGGTAGTAAAATTCCTCTTCTTTTCACTCAAATTAAATTCTTCAGAACATTCACATTTTCTGTAGTAATCCCTGTCATCAGACCAGAACACATTTGTCTCTATCGTTGATTGACTCTTTCTTTAAATTTCTGATGCATGCGTGGAAGGCAGCATCACTCCACTACCACAAATATATAAGAAAAACAAAAACAAAAAACGAAAAAAAGCTCTCACTTGTCTATTCAAAAGGCAGGGAGGAACTGTAACTACAATTGACCATACGACGGCCAATTCATTTAAAAAGAAAAATGTACTCAGATAAAACAGTAGCTGGAATTTCAAAGAAAACATTACCTTTGATGCACTGATTGTTATGAAAACGTACTAAGCAAATGGGAAAAAACATCAGTCTCAATCATGCAATACAATTTTTTGATGTTGCTGCCATCATAAGAAACGGGCATTTGTTTGGTTCTCCAAAGCTGCCCTTTAGCGGTGACTTCAATAACGCATGCATCCTTCATCAAAGAAAGCCTACTACAATCTTCAGTAAAAACAAAGAACCTTTCTTCAAAGGAAGTCAGTACTGAATTAAATAAAAGCAATGAAATCTGATGGATTGTTTCATTTTCCAACGTGACTGGAGCACTTTTACTGTGTCGTGAAAGTTTCCTTTTTACAGGAAAAAAGTTCATGCTTACGAACTCTACCGACGGCGTTTAAAATGCAAACTTTTACCAACTTGGGACATACTGAAAAGTAAATGTGCTTCATCATTCGTTACGTGATTGTGCTTGTTTTCCACTAAACTGTGACAAAATTATTGAATATTTTAAATCTGTGTGTGTGCATAGTTTCGATGGAATTACTTGTATTGTGGATTCAATGTATGTGACGTGATTCGCGGGTGAGTACACAGTGTTGATACTTTATTCATTGCTATACATTAGACATGTATATATAAACAGTATACACGTATATCTACCAATGCCTGGTTCTCTGAATAAAGTAAAATATTATAAATACCTTCTCTGTTTTCACTATTTCTCATTTAATATGCATCGATTTAAGATGATAACTGTGCCAATGAAGCATGTATTTTTGCGCCCGCATTTATTTCCTATACACCCCCCCCCGCACATTTTTCATTTTTTCGGGTACATGCATCATTTTCTTCAGCTAACTGATCTGGTTGCTTATAACACGGTTTGGTGTATAACATGGTCGGGTTCTATGGCTCCCAACTACCGTGTTATAGCGGAGTCACACTGTAAAAGTCCCTGGTATTTTTATTAATATTTCATGCATGTGAGACAGTAGTGATGGGAAACTCATGATACATTCATTCTATACACGTCCAATACAGGCAAATAAATATATGACATGTATGAAAGAATTACATGAAAATGCTATTGGAAATATACATGAATTCCTTGTAGAGTTGTACTGAAATTGTGTAATTATCCAACCCATCTGTAAAGTTAAAATGTCCTGTTTTTGGCGAGGTTTTACACAAAAAAAGATATTAAAAATGCATCATTGATATACAAAATTTATTTTATGATTATTAGATGAACTGTATCCACCCCTATTGCATCAATTTGCCTATTTAGCATTCAAACAGGAGAGAACAGATGTGAATCAAGTGAAAAATCCCATTAAGGTGAGATTGAATTATCACGAACCGAATTTAGAAGTTACACGCACAGAACTTCAGTAAATATATAGAACGATAAATATAGTATATTGAGGTCAAAGATTTATCATCAGGATGATCAGTCCAAAATGAAACATTTAATTACAGCAATATGTTTTTCATTATCACGCTCTTAAGACCATTGACTGTACGTGCAAGCAATCATAAACTGTTGAATGTATTCAATGTTCTTTTATATACTTGCTTCTGTTGGTGATTTGATGACTTTGATTTACATGTTATGAATTGTGTTTGCATCCATAGTTCTGTTGTTGTTGTTGTTGTAGGGTTTAACGCCATTTTTCAGCACAAGATAGGCTATACATGGCGGCCAGTATTAATGGTGGAGGAAGAACCCTGGAAAACCCCGGGAAGAACCACCGACCCACGAGAAGTTACTGGCAGGCTTTCTCACGTACCCACGTTAGCCGAGCCTGAGACTCGAACCCACGCAGACAGAGGTGAGATGGCAGTGATCCGGAACGGTGAGCGCTTTAGACCTAGTTCTGTTGTAAACTCTTATTAAAACAACACACAACATTCAAACACCAGGCATCAATATATATTGTTTTCCCAAATTTAAAGAGGTTTTCAACAATAGCCAAAACGCTCAGGATGTTCTGATGGACCAACCTGTATTTATAACTCATTATTAAAAGCTGCATTAGACAGTAATATTCTTACTCATATAGTCTTTTTTCAGTAAGTTTTACACAGAAGGCAACCTGGAAAAAAAACCTCTTTAAAACTTCCAATCAGCAATAAAATACCCCACCTTTACGAGGTACCTTGAATTAGCAAATGTGTAAACTAAGCGATCTGGAAAGTGAACCTTGAGAGTATTGTACAATTAAAGTGTATTCTTTTTCATTCATGGCGCCAAAACAATAAAACTGGTTGTAAATATGTATTAGAAAATATTCCCATCCACTAACTCTATACATACACATAGAACAGTTTGAACCCTGTACTTCACTTCTGGAACTACATAACTTCATAACTATTTAGGAGTTTTCAATTCAGGTAAAATAGATATGTTGTGTGTTTTTGTTTTTGTTGTTGTTGTTGGTTTTAGTATATCATTATTCTTTGTGTCGAGGTTGATATAAAACACTATACAGATTACAACAGAAATACTATTGTATGCATCATTGATTTATTCAGCCAAAGTGAGTTGAAAAATGACAAGTCTCCATGGAATACACAGTATGGTTAACACAAACATTTATTCCTGTTTTCAACATTAAATTTACACATGTTCAAGAGAGAGAGACAGGGACATAGGAGATTTGTATATGTATTATGAAACGAAGATAACACTCTATTTTGTCAAAAAGTGAGTAGTCATTGCTGATAAGGCGAGTTTTCTGCCATAAATGCTCAAATCCAGCCAAATGGTATGATCTCCAGAGCGGTAGATTAGTCCAAAGCATGTTATGTCATACTAAAGTCTAATTGCAGAACAATCAATCAATCAATAAATTGATCAGTCAGTCAGTCAATAACAACAAGATATATATTCAAATAAGAATGCAGTTGCGTAAAGAACACTTGTAGATGAAACCCACCCATGAACGCACTATATTATTCCACTCATGGTCATTACATGATTCTGAATGAAAATCCAACCCAGTTTAGCTATGTTAGGTGTTTTATGACAAAGCAAGCTAAGTAGGTTATTTAGTACCGACAGTAAAGCACTTTACCCAGGGACACACTAGTGGTAGTGACTCCGGAAAGCTAACCAGTGAGCCACTGCAGCTCCTAAATTTGACCCGTATGTTTATATATTTACAAAATGCCACAGTTATCTGCAAAATGAAACACATATCACTTCTGACAGTATCCATTTCCCTTAAAAATGTGCAAGTAAAATAATAGCTTTACTTTATCGTTCACAAAATGTTTTTAAGCACTGATAACTAAACAGTGTCCCTACTGATAGTTCTTACAAAAAACTTGGTCTTAATTTTCCTGTAGAATTATATGCATGTATGTGCAGATAACAGTTTTCATTTTAATGAATGCCTCTTCCTTCTCGATGGACACAACAGTTTGATAAAAAAAAAGATTTAATTTTAATTTAATTTGATTTTAATTTTAATTATTAGTTTTTATTATTTTATTTTTAATTATTATTTTTTTCTCAGAGATTTCTGACTGCCAATTGCTTATTGACCAATAATGAATCGGCACAATGAGCAAATTGTTTATGTACCTTGGCCATGCACACTCTCTGCACATACCAGTTTCTACAGTTTTTTAAAGAAACCAGATGTTATATCGCTGAAGCATGACAATAAACAAGTGAGATTTATAAATGCAACAAGAATCAGTTTCCCAAAATTGGTCTTTGTATAACAAGGAGTGCATAGAAATCATGCTATTTACACCTAGGTGCTGGAGTTAGTTTTATGTAAGTCACATGAAACTTGAATTTTCAGTTTGATGTCTTTGAACTGAAACTTACTACACAAGGTTAATTTGAGTCAGCTTTAATGCCTGCAAGGCTTTGACATTGCAATGACCTTATTTCCTGACTAACTTGCACATGAACAATAAAACCTAGATAATGAAATGTACCTTAAAGTGCAAATTATGCATTAGGCATTATTAAATTTTATTTTTACATGTATACTGTAGCTTTCCTGCCTGTTGCATTGTCAACAAAATAAAATATAAAAAAATTGTTTTTACAATAATAAGATTAAAGTTTCTTTTATTTCTACTTTTTCTCTTGACATACTTTTAATATTAGCATGGAAAGCATAAGCATAGGACGTATCATTCTTAAAAATGAAATCTAAATATTGGACTGAAGAATTTATGTATTTTATGTTAATAATTCACATATTTTTAATTATTCATAAACGAGTGAAACAAACTTTGGTTTGAAAATGCAATAGTGTGAGTTCTCTCATTTTACACAAGTGATTTATTTTCATTCTTCTTGTACAATTCTCTCAGCTTTAAACATTAGATAAATGACAGAACAAATTATATAACAATGATGAGTTAAGTACTGATCCAAGCTTTCCATGCTGATCAAGAGGGGCTGGAAAGAACATTTCCATGATGAAATGCATCTCTTTCATGTACAGTTACTAAAGATGAAAGAGAGGTCAAGCTTGTCTACATTTTACGGGTCCTACTGGAGTAACACAGGCAAAATTAAGTATTAACTTTGCAGATGACTGTTAGAACAGGACAGAATGAAGTTATCTTTTATGTAAGCAAAGTGTTTTTTCAATAAAACATAATGGAATGTAAACAATTATATAAGATACAGTGTTTGGAGGGTCTTACACGAGTGTCTGTGTTAAATGAAATGTATGGAATGAATTGAATTATTAAGGACTCTTAAACCATTTAAAATCTTCAGTATGTTGCATAATAATAATAATAATACTTTATTTATAGAGGGTGACTCATTAGTCAAGAACTATTCTCCCTTGAGGACCTCTAAAGAAGAGTATAACAATGCACAATATATGAAGATGGCAATAATTACTGTTTATTTTAACATGTTTAGTATTAAAATACTAAATTCCATTATCTATTAGAAACACATACATGCTCATGATATCTCTACTTAAATAACTCTAATATTTTCAGCAGATTTTACATGTAGTGGAAGCTTGTTCCACAGAACTGTACCAGAGTATTGGAAGCTCTTTTTAAATTGCTCTGTTCTTGGTTTTGGTGCTAGAAGGTTTCCATGTAATATTGATCTCAACTGGTATTATGTTGAAAAAGGCCTGAATAAGTCCTGAAGATAC